>CAJQZM010040173.1:0-24023 GCA_907164665.1 Colias nastes | reverse complement strand
AGTGTTTAAATAAAATAATGAATAAATCCAGTTTTAAATCCGTTTAAGATTGATATTAATTATATTAAATTAATCGCACGAATATTTGTGAATTAGGACACTTCGTTCGGTACCAAAGTACCTGCTTTTTTAAGTCCATTATTTATTTTATTTTTATAAGAAATAAATAGATTTTTTATTATACTTTTTGTTTTATTTTACTTACCTTAACCTGCCTAAAATCTGACCATATTATTTAGTTAATATACTACTACTCGGCCCACCAGAAAATTATTTAATGTAAATTTACATGGAATAAACACAAAAATCTTGCAGGCGTATTATTTACCAATTACAAGCATTGCACAGATTTTAAGTGATATTCATTTATTTCTTTGTTGGAATATATTTAACCTGACGCATATATTTATTATCTGTCTTATTTCATTTATCACTTAAAAAAATAACGCCAAATTCACTTCAATGTCTAATTGATATACAGAATAATAATTATGGTATAAATTAAATCATTAATAAATTAAACATTAAAAAAAATAGAAAACATGTACATAACTTATTAAAAATAAATCAAGAAATCGCCATGGTTTTTGGGTAAGTTACAAGTTGTTCCCTTATTTATTCAATGTATGCAGGACTATTTAGGTAGGTACCCAGTGGTAATAGGTCAGTACCTATTATATATGGTGTTAAAAATATATATTAGATACTATATTGCAACAAGGAAACATGAAATACAGCGAATGAAATGATTGTATTATACTTATATTTTACTTACCATGTAATATGTTTATGTATGCCTCATGTAAACATATACATCCTCAATTTATATAAATAATTGACTAGTCTTCTTTCCCTTAGATATTTTCTTACACCTGACTAAATTAGGTGACCTAATTGCAAATGATATATTATTTAGATGTGTATAGGTACATTGTTTGTTGTTACTGACCAATAAGCTAAACAGACAACCAGAAGTGAACAAATTTATATTAACCAATAAACATACTCTTAAAGTGTATGTATGTTCAGGGCACTCCTCTTGACCGGCGCGTCCCTCACCGCTAGCGTGTTGGTGATGCAAGTAGCTGTATTACCGCTCATGTTTAGATACAGCAAGACTGTACAACGGAAGATGGTGTTTTCTAATTGCAGTAAGTATGGTTTAAGGATAAATTTTGCGGTACAGTGACACCAAATGAACAATGAACACTATGTCTGATTATATATGTATCAAAAACCTTCTTTCTTAACATATCTGCGATTTCACAAATAAAAATACCTACTGCTTAACTTAGTTCTGAAATATTCGACTAACTTTCAGCCCGCTCCTCACACAATACAATTTTAATGTAACGCCATCTAACGTAATTTTTAAATTTCGGAGTGATTGAATGCGCATAATAATGGATTTGCCTATTGAAATGAGATGTTTTGTTGCAGTAAAACCTAGCCTTTGTAATCCCCTAATCTCCTATAATCTATATCATAAAATCAATGCGTTATTTCGTAAAAACGACAAACAAACAAAATATGCATTTTGTCACTACTTTTTTGCGCCTGTTAATATAAAATAGCAATTACTCTGTAGAGTTTATTTACGCTCACAGAATAATGTCCCAATTTCTTACCACCCTATGCTACAACTAACCTTCAAAACATTATGAAGTTCGCTTTGAAGATTATAAGTTTATAAAAATACTTGCTCAAAAATGTTTGCTATGAAGATTTTTCTTCATTTGAATCAAATATCGAAGATTTTTTGAGTAATATCATCACTCACATTATGTCCTTATATTCACAGTAAATTACCCTAAAAACTTGGACTTCGACAATCCAGCAAGTTGCAACATAATGGGCGGTAGAAACTTTAGCATCGAATTTGAATCAAAAGTCGATAATTGTCAGATTAAAATAGGTAAGATCAGCGCAGATTTTATAATATCATGCATCTATCAAGTATCATGTATTATGTACCTATATTTTAATTTTAAAAATACATAATAATATGTACAAGAACTACTTACTTACTACCTATGCGTTTTTATCTACTGTCAAGTGTCAAACATTGAGTGTCAAACATATGTACTACACATGGTGTCAAACAATTTTTATATGCGTAGGTATAACTTTTATAAATCTTGATAGGATAGAGATAACAACTCAAACTCACACACACGTTTCAAACTCACTTATAGTTCATCATTATAGACAATCCAAAATCGCTTATTAATAGTTTTGTAACAATATACAATTGTTCTAAAATTACATATGATTTTATCCATAGCTAGGTAGCAGTACCTATATCAATCAATATTATTGTCTTGGTATCGAAAGTATATGCGCAGCCTTTTAGATTGTGAATTATATTCCATTATGACCTACTTAGGTATGCTTATACAGTCTTACACTTAAAACTTCATAGACACACATATCTCTCACAGGAATTTGGCACCTAGTACCATGTACGGTGTTACGAGAATTGCTCAGCACAACCAGCGAGTCGACTCTCTGTGACCGACTCCATCGCGAATTGCAAAACGCAAGAAATACTATCGTACTTTATTGTCATGGTAAGGTTTCAAATATAAAAATAATATTTTGAAAATGAATTTGGTATAGATTTATTAGAAGGGCAGGGCCGGATTTAGTATAGGGGGCCCTGTAACAAATCAATTATTATTAATTATTTGTGTGTTAAAATAATTCTACTAGAGAAAATGATATTATTAAATTAATATAATTAATGAAAAAAAATTGACCCGTGTACAGTGATTAAGATCTATGTTTAACCTGAAGAATATGGATACGATTCCCAACAATAATCGGTGCAGCTTGGAATAGGTATATTGTGTCTCCAAAATACGCAGTTCTCTCTGTAGTCTATGTTAAGTTTGTTGCCACGTCGATCACAAACAATATTTCTTAGATATATAAGAAGTGAGTTCAAATAATTTTAAACAGGAAATTCAAACCACAGAGGGTCACCGCATCGCCTACAAATGTATAAAGTGTTCCAAGATCTGAACTATCACGTCATCACGTTCGATTATCGAGGTGAGTGTATGAGAAAAATCATTCGATGAAATGTTTAATAGTTCAGACATTATTAAAATAATTTGAAAAAAAAAAACGGTCATAAATTATGACTAGGTCCATAATACCTATCTTACTTACGCTGCATATTTAAGTTATGAATACTATACAATTAGGTAATGTTTTTTTGCTTATTTGGAATAGTAAAGTATAGGTTAAACATAATTTTGCTTAAATTAATGATAAATAAAAATAAAGAGTGTCTGAAATACATACCTATCCATCTGAGAAAATAAAAATATAAGATCTTATTCAATAAAATAAGGCATGATCTGTGCGTTTAACTAGTTACTATATTTTTAAGGTTACGGTGATTCAACTCACATCCGCCCAACAGAGAGAGGTGTCGTGGAAGATGCTCTGAAAGTCTACGCGTGGCTCATGGACGTCGTGGATAAGGAGAAACGACCCATGGTTGTTCTGTGGGGACACTCGCTGGGTAGATCTTTTAACACTTATGTTGCTTTTTTTATACGTTACAGATAAAATTACATACTTACATAATAATTTATCAGTATAAAAAATAGTCTTAGTTACTCCTTATAACATCTGCTATCTGTCAGTGAATTTCTGTTCAAAATCGGGCCAGCCGTTTCAGTTTTTTCCGGTACAGACAGACAAAAATTGAATTTTTTTTTATTGAAAAACGGTTATTTCAATATTACAAACAGGATTTCCAATTTTATTTATATCTATGTATGGATAGTACCTATTGATGAAAATTGCTATAATTGAAGGAAATCTCACTGATTAAACATATTATTTCATATTGTGCTTTTTTGTATGTATTTAACTTCATAATTATTATTATTTTAAACGTAATTATAACTAAGGTACAGCAATAGCGTCCAATTTGGTGGCCAACATCGAAGAGCTCTGCCGCGGTAACGACCACAAGTGTCTGCCGGCACCAGATGCGCTGGTCCTTGAGGCGCCTTTCAATAATCTACTGGAAGAGATTGAGAAACATCCGTTTTCAAAGGTAAGTAATTTATATTTTATTTTAAGCAGTTGGTAATAATTGTGTTACGTTATCTAGAGGTAAGTAATAGGTTTTCACATATTTAATATTTTCTGTATGTTTATTATCATCTGATATATACTTATCTATATTAAAATATATTGTAACTCATAAATTGGCTTGTCGACGCTACAATATGTAGATGATGAGGAAAATCAGGTAGGTAAGAGAACATTAAAAAGCTCATGTAAAATTAAAATAAATGAAGATAATGATGAAAATCAGGTCAGGGCTAATTAAAAGGTTCATAATTTTGTGAAAATTATCTACTAATACACACAATTATCTACATTCCCCAATCCGACTGGTCATCGTGGGGAATTAGACCACCACCCTCCATCTCAAGTCAAACACAATAATCAACACAATAACCAACAGAGTCTTAAACACAAAGCAAATATAAAAGTAGGCACTTTCAACGTGAGATCCCTTTCATCCCCAGAAAGATTTTTGGAACTTACCCATGCACTTGAAAGTATCAATTGTGACATTTTGGGACTTGCAGAAGTAAGACGACTCGGATGCAGCATAGAAGAACATGATGACTTCATTTTCTGCTACATCGGTCAAACTAAAGGTATGTTTGGTGTGGGATTCTTAATAAGAAAAACATTAAAAGATAAAATAATCAATTTCACTGGTATTTCTGAAAGAATTGCATTATTGCAATTGAAATTTGGAGAATTAGATATGTCAATAATACAGGTATATGCACCAACAGAAAAAGCGAGCGAATCAGATTTGCAGAAATTCTATACTGATCTTAAAAAGGCACACTCACTCGCTGATGATAGAGTGTTGGTGCTTGGTGACTTTAATGCCAAAATAGGTAAACCAACGGACAAAGAAAGTCTTATTATGGGCAAGTATGGTATTGGTAATAGAAATGAAAGAGGAGAAAGGTTAATAGAATATGCTTATGAATACAAATTGTTTATAATCAACACATATTTCAGGAAAAAACCCAACAGAAAATGGACATGGCGGTCACCTGATTTTAACACCAAAAATGAAATAGACTTTATATTAACAAATACCCCAAGATTGATAACAAACTTTGAGATAATAAACAAAATAAAATTCCCATCTGACCATAGACTCCTGCGAGTGACAGTAACTTTGAGTATCTCACAAAAAAACCGGAAACACTTTAAAACAGTACCTAAGACCCCTCAAACAGATGAAGAAATAAATAATTACATTCAATGCCTACAAACTAACATTAACAATTGCCTAGAAGGAATTACAAATGCACAAACTTATTACAATATATTAGAGGAAGCTATAATATACAGTTCATTAAAAACAAATAATACCATTAAGAAGAAAAAACAAAATATATTCAGTGACACAACTATTTCATTAATAAATAAGAGAACAGAATTAATAAATACAAAGAATAAGGACAAAGCTATGAAGAGGCAACTGAGCAAGCTATGCAAGGACACTCACAAATCAATTAGAAATGACTACAGATCATACAGAAAGAAAATAATAACCTACAATCTCAATAAATTTAGAAGCACAAAGCGAGCATTCAAGGAAATAAATAAAAACAAAACATGGATTCAGAAGCTAGAAAACAAATCTAAAGTAACAAGAACAAGGCAAGAAGTATTAGATCATGCAACATCATTCTATGAAGAATTATACAAAAATAAGGAAGGACACAGCAGCGTCTCGGAACAATATCCTAGCATCTATGAGAACTTTGCTACACCTCCAAAAATAGACGAAAGAGAAGTGTACGAGCAAATAACAAAGCTAAAATCTGATAGAAGCCCGGGATCTGATGGGATATCAAACGAGGTCCTAAAACTAGGCGCTCCGATCTTAATCCCTCATCTAACTAAACTGTTCAACCTTGTTTTTGATACAGAAACTGTTCCAATACAATGGTGCACATCGGATATTATTCTATTGTATAAAAAGGGAAATCCATTAGACGTCGGGAACTATAGACCCATCAGTTTACTAGCTAATATATACAAAACCTTCGCATCAATTGTTCTCAAACGAATAACAAATAAAATTGATAACGCACAACCAATTGAGCAAGCAGGCTTTCGCTCAGGCTTCAGTACTATGGACCATATACAGACATTGGAAAATGTCATGGAAAAATATAGAGAGTTTAATAGACCCTTATATTTTGCCTTTATTGATTATAGCAAAGCCTTTGATAGTATAAGCCACAAATCAATTTGGAACGCTTTAAGTGACCTAAAAATTGATCTAAAATATATCAAAATATTAATGAATATCTACAATAATAGTACAAGCAAGGTTAAACTGGAATCAAGAGGAAAACAAATTAAAATAGAAAGAGGGGTTAGACAGGGTGACCCGCTATCACCAAAACTATTTATTGCCGTTTTAGAAATAATATTCAGGAATATAAATTGGGAAAACAAAGGAATAAAAATAAACAATAACTATCTTACACACCTGAGATTTGCAGATGACATAGTTTTAATATCAGAAAATCCAAGTGAACTAGAAGAAATGATAAACAGTTTGAACTTTGAAAGCCACAAGGTCGGATTAGAAATGAACTCAAAGAAAACTAAAATAATGTCCAACAGCTCCAACATTCTTATTTGTGTAAGAAACAATACTATTGAATATGTTGACAAGTATATCTACTTGGGCAAACAGTTATCATTCAATAAACTAAATAATGAAGATGAAATATCCAGAAGAATAAGCATAGCATGGCGCAAATTTTGGTCCCTTAAAGAAATTTTAAAAGGAAACTACTCTTTAAAACTCAAGAAAATTGTATTTGATACCTGCTTGTTGCCTTGTCTACTATATGGCTGCCAAACATGGGTGTTTACAAACAAAGTAAAACAAAGGATCAGATCAACACAAAGCAGCATGGAGAGAAGCATGCTAAACCTAAGGAAAATATATAAAATTAAAAACACATCAATCCGAGGAAAAACAAATTTAACTGACGCTCTCACACAGGCACTGAAACTCAAGTGGCAATGGGCTGGACACATAAGTCGTTATACTGACGGACGTTGGACATCGGAAACATCATTGTGGAAAGGACCAGAAGGATTGAGGAATGTAGGTAGACCAATCAGACGGTGGTCTGATGACATTGTCGATATAGCTGGGAAGGACTGGGCTTCCTGCGGTAAAGACCGGCATAAGTGGAGGAAGATGGAGGAGGCCTTCACCCAATGTGGGATCCAACACAACAATTAATAACACATTACTAACACAATTTGTATTTGTATAACTGTCAAATTTAAATTTAAATTTTTAAAAATTTTTTTTTGCAAGCTTTGCCTGAATAAAAAAAAACGGATTAGATACATCACATAAGTAGGTACATACAATTATTGCATTTTTTATTATTTAATTTTTTATTCCTTTATAAATTTTAGCTAGTATCCTGGCTGCCATACTACAAGCGTTCCTTCATAAAGCCCTTCAGCAGTTCCGACGAGTTCTCGTTCACGACTGATGAGTACTTGGCGAAGGTCCCTGGTCTTCCGGTCCTGATGCTGCACTCGAAGGGCGATAGGATCGTGCCGTATGAGCTTGCCGTTAAGGTAATTTATAAACGAATATACTAAAATTAACTAATACTAATATGAACTTTTTTTTCTATCTTTCTGCTGTTCTTTTCCCTTGACTAAGCGGATATAGCCGCGGAACGTTGGGCATAAAACGAATTTAGTAATTAAATGGGTGATTATTACTGATTTGTGTCAAGTTTATGTTCCTTTTTAAGTCGTGTAGCGACTAGAGCAAAAAGTATGTTAACTCTGTATTCTATACTTAACTGTTTACAAACTACAATATATATTACATTGTATCTATAGGTAATCTACCCGACATACAATTGACGACATAATTCATGATATTATATTGACATGGAGGTTATTATTGTATTATTATTTAGCTGCACGATTATGTTGCGCGTTCTCGTGCGAACGGTGGGGCCCCGGTGCAGTTTCACGTGTTTGATAGAGGCCACAATGATTTGTGTGAGGCCCCGGACTTGCCAGTGGTTGTTAGGTTAGTATTGAATACTTACGTACCAACAGATAAACTACAAATGTCGTGGTCTGTTTAGCTTTTTATGTGTGAGTTAAAACGACAAAATAATATATATGAAAATCGAAGAAAAACCATAAGCCAGTTTATAAAATTTATAAAATTTATGAATTAATATTGGGTCAATTTAAAAATTGTCTGTGATATTATTATCGTACTGTTTTACTTTATTGTTAACAGTTGCTTGCATTCATTCATTTCTCAATTGACAATTAGACAATGTAAAGTTGGGTTGTATTTTTTTCTGATAATTCAAAGAAATGAAAAGCATAGCGATTTAAATAACGTATCACCTACTACATACATTTTATTTTAATAAGAACAATCTTTTCTTTCAGGGATTTTCTACAGGTAGTGAAGGAGAGAGAATGTGTAAAAAAACGTGGAAACTGGAATAAATAAAATTTAACTTTTACATGGTGTGTTTTATTTTGATCCTATACTCAATGCAACTGTGAAATAACCTTTATAGTTTATATGTATAACAGATATTTTATATTCATAAATACACTTTCAGTGAATTATAAAAACATGTTCAATAGTATAGTCATAGTTTACAATAAATCAATTTAAAAACATGTTATAACTTATAATAACATTTAAATACGGCCCTGGATGAGCCCCAATTATTAAATACCAAATAAAAACGATACAATGAATACCTGCACACCTTAATTTTATTACACGTCCATCAAAACTACGAAATTTACATATTCTATAAACCAATTTATTTAAAATCTAGATTATTACGTAATCCGCTACCGTCGTACACAAAATATTAACATTTTATCAAGAAAAAAAGCGGGTTTTATTTAATTTTAACAAATTGCCGTAATTTATATATTTTTTAAGGTTCGCAATAAATCTTTTTGATTAAGCCTGCGGAGCGCACGGTAGCTGAAAGGATGTTTAATTTATTATCTATAGCCTTGAGCTGGGGTTGACAACCTTTTTACTTTCTATTATATTGTAATACATAATAAATGTGTATTTTTGTATGAACATATTATTAAGGATTCGGTTCAATAAGTAATTTATTATGTTTATTTTCTGAGAAGTATTCTTTATTTGTATCATCTTATTTAAGTAGAAATGAATCTAAAAATATCCCGGATATAAATATAGGGAAATGTTGTATCGCGGAAAATTATTTAACTAATGTACTTATACAATGTGAATAGTGAATACATTATGAATTAAATGTAAAATCTGTGGCTTATTTATAACTCGGTTGTTAGTGTTATGTCAATTATACAGACGACCTATAATATGGATTAGGTTGTTCCTACGTAATACCCCCTTCTTATTGTATTGGAAAGTATAATTTTTCTATGAAAAATAATGCAAAAGTATATTAAAAATTTGCTTTACTACTTACCCTGTACCACTGCACTCTGTCACGGTATAGTTGAGAAAAAAAGGAAAATGTTTGTAGTTGATTCTATATCGTGCCAAACTTTGACCTCAATAGACGCAAATCTTTTTGAGTTTCTGAAGAGTACACATATAAATTAACAATTACACGTACTTATACAAGGCTAGGTTTACGTCTTTTATATCTATTAAATAACTATCTATTATATATTTACGTTTACAACCAAAGGTTGGTCACACAGGTTCATTAAGGTAGTGAGTCGTAATATTATTTATTCCTCTCGCACAATGGAACGGAAGCTCTTTGTGCGACGCCGGGCGATTTAACATGTTAAGAATTGTGAATGGGTTTGTTTGCGTAGCGTAGATACCGCTGGACCGATTTTGATGCTGTTTTTGCTTGTCATTAATATAGGGTAACGAAAGAATGATATCGCAAATTGTTTCTAATTTAAATTTATTTAATTTAAATCAAAAATCACCTTTATTATACGTAGTAGTCTGTAGTACCTACCTACTACCTATGTAGTAATCACAGGTAATATCCAGGTATAGGCCTGATTTCTTCTTCTTTATAATAGTGTTACCTAACTGTATTTGGCGAAAGACGCGTGTTCGAATTCCGCCTAGTGATCGAACTTTTCTATTCTTTAAAAAAAATAATTTATAAAGTATTTGAATGCTATCAAGCTAAAAACCTATCAAATACGGTTTATTTGAATATCAGATAGCTGTGTTAAATAACACAAATCCGATTAACCGTTGTTGAACTAAATATCGATTTTTTAAATGTTTATTTGAATAAAATATGTTCAAACGTAATCACTGTTATAACTCGATACATTTTTATTACAAAAGTACACAAAAGGCGGTCTTATTGCCTAGGGCGATCTCTTGCAGACAACTTTAGAATACTTAGGTATATGAGAAGTAAAAATAATAATGTTTAAATCGGTTACATAATAATAATAAATAGATATTGCTACATTATAAAACCATAGAATATAAAATATTTATACCTACTTTCATTATATTTTGCTAACATTAAAATTCAGTCTCGAACACTTAACAAAACACTTTCTCAAAATCAATAAACTATTAAAAACAACGTTAATATAATTTCAATTATTTTAAAAGCCCCACATAAAAGACCTAAAGATAAAACTCTTATTGAGGACATCATGTCGTGATTTAGCCAAAATAGAATTTTGCGCCAACAATTCTTTTTCCCGCGCAAAAATGTTACCATCATCTATACTCTATGGTATAGGGGTGAAATTCGAATTTAAATTACATTCGGATATTATCTGTGCTCCCCTAATAGTGAAGCGTGAAATACTCTAGAGGTTTCGCAATCTCGCCACATGTTGAGGTAACTTTATATTAGCAAATATTCATTACTGGCAACCCTGCGGTGCAAATTGGCGGGAATTTGAAATAGGTTATAAATATTTTATACAGATAATAAATGTTGAGGTCAGATGATAGTGTTGTAATGAATTGTTAAGTTTTGTTGAGATGGTGTATTAATAAATAATGATCATATTTCAGGTAAAGCAAGATATTTTAATAGGTTGCATTAGCTAGGATTTTTATGAAATAGGGAAAACCTTTATAAAATAAGAGTTTTAAAGGTTTTTGGCAGGTATCTAAGCTTGCAATTTTTCAGAAATTAAAATTCATTAAAACTATCAAACATGGTAATTTTATTAATACTAGATTTTTATGCATAGGAAAAGATAGAACCTCGACTCATGAAAAAAGTAGATACCTATTAAAGTTTATATTTAATATTAAAAATTAAAATTTAATTTAACTACCTATAGTTATTAATATAGATGAGACATGTATTTAATACACTTGAATTTATTAATATTTTAGTCCTTTTTTAAAGTCGATTAAAAAAATCTAAAATACCACTTACATAGCTGTCATTTAAAAAATCCGTTGTCCATTGTAACGTTCGTAAAAAAATCCCAAATAATTATAATCCCTGCACGGTCGTTGCCATTACAGAAATTAAATGTTTTGCTCGAAGCGTCATTTAATTAAATGGACGGATTTGTAAGTTGGTTTAATTGTTGAATTTTGCGGAAATTAAGATTATTATATTTTTAACAGTGTTTTTCGGCACACAGAGCAATGTAGGATTAAATCGTGATTTGACGTAGCCATATAAAAATTAATTTACTAAATAAATTTAATAATTATTTAGTTGCACAAGTCCCAATACTGGCTGGCTATTAACAAATAATTCAAATTTATGAAGAACATAACCAACAAATTATTTTTTTAAATTGGTATGTGTCAAGAATTTTTTTTAAATTGAAAAAACATCGGGTCAAGACTATGTAAATAAAAAATAGATTCTAGAACCTTCGTCGTTCTAGGAAAATAATAATAAATTATTTTCCTAGAAATTTTGCTCCGACCTTGTTGTGACCTTTTCGCACGTGATTACAGCTGAAGCCGTATCAGTATTGAGCATTAATGTGTGTTGCCATCGAAAATAATTAGATAAATAAATGTATTTAAGTGAGAGCACGAGTGGAAAAATATATTGGAAGTTAATAGTTGAAGGATATCTCTAAAACTTACAGGGAGGAAACTGTAGACTTTTCCATAGGTATCCTGTAAAAATGGAAACGAAATAAAATTGTTTTTTTATTTTTTTATCTGGAGGAGGAGTGTAAGTCCCGTGTCCCCTTGTGGGGTATGGGGCAGATGCATTATTGGTACCTACTAGATAAACCTTTTTCATTGATCGCTTCGATTTCTAGTGGTAAAGAAAACGTAAAGCGTTCTTTGTGACCAAGACTTTTTACAGCCTAATAAGTATTTGGAATCAAAAATTAGAATTGTAAAGCTAATTAGAATCAATACCTAATTCTAATTCTTTATCTTTTTAGGTCTAAGTTTTAGGTAGGTACACTGTATGTTAATAAGAATTAAATTTATTTTGCATTTTATTAATATAGACAATAAATTACAATTTCATTAGGCACATTAGGTAGGTACCTACAATTTATGAATTTAACTCAAATATTATAAAATCCTGGAAACATCAGTGAATTGAACTGTGAATAACATAAGAATCTGTTATTGAGACAGGACCGGCATCCACCGCGATCCCTCATAAAATAAATCATAAATACACCATTATTTATTACAACTTCAATTTCACCCACGTTTCTATTTATTTCCTGCATATCTCGACTACAGAAAAAACATCTCCAGACCGATTCTCCTTTAAATAAAACAAAAGACTAGACATGTCGTTAAAACAATTGACTGCTTAAAAAATAAAGGTTACATAAGCGAATGACAGCGCGGGAATTTCTGTCGTCCGCCATGTTGTTAAGGCCCGTTTTGGCGGCAAGCGCTAGGGTTGTACAACGATGAGTTTCGTACGATGGAAAGTGGTTACATATTTATAAAATGGAATCGATTTTTAAATGAGCCAATGGTGTATCTCGGTTGTAGAGGCGGGTCGTGGGCTCCACCCAGTGTTGCTTGTCAGATGAGTGTCGAGCTTTTTTGCTCATTCGCGCAGCGTCCGCCGGCGCGGTCGGTTGATTGCTGGTCATGCGAAGGAGTAAATGGAAAGATTTCATGCACCCAATTGAATTTGATTGTGAATTGTCTACACTTATTGATTTGTGTTTGTTAATTTGATATATTTTTTTCGTATTTATAACTTTTTAAGTAAAACTTTAGATGACACTTGTTTTAATTAAAAATATATTAATTTTAGTTTCAATCGGTTGTCCTTTGAATATCTTTCGTTGTTCTTTGCGATACTTGTTATCAATATTAGTTTTATGATGATGATAAATTGAAGGATAGTGAATATTAGGATTCTTATAATATAATATTATTAGAGGTTAAGATAGAAGACTTTAAAGTATGAACACACACATTATTAAAAGGTGAAGACAAATAATAACCTGAACACATTATTCATTATTTGTAAATAAAGGTTTTTTGTAACAAAAAATGTCATTCATTTTTAATTATTTTTAAATGGCAAAATAATTATTCTTCTGGGTACGTTTTTTTTAATAAATAAATTACCTTTACAAATAATTAAAGTATTTGCAAGTTGTATTCGTAAAAGACGATAATTAAACAACAAAATATACTTACCCGTTACACAAACTATTCAATCCTAAGTACTATAATCAGTTCAGCTATCACAAACAGGTAAACTTTCCCATTAATAATATTTTTATTGGTATAATGCCGTTAGGTTCGCTTCCGTGTTACCAGATTTTCATAGCTAGCTGGTATTTAAGAGTTTTTAATTAAGTACCATTAATTAACTGTTGGATCAATACGGGTAATTAATATCACTAATTAATATAATTGGTTATGGATTGCCGTTTCCATTTAAAGGTTTAAGTACCTAGTAATATTTTTTTTTAATTTTGAATTTGTATTTTTTTTTTTGCCTTATTCTCATTTATTATGTTATCGGCCTTAATCTTTAAATAAGTAGTCAAATTGTACTCATGAAGATATTTCAACGTCCTATTTAGAAGTACCAAAGATAGGTATTGAGTTGATTACAAAACAATGTAGACCAATCTAATTCTCCTTATAGGTACCTACTTACGATTATTTACAAATTCCATACTGATACCAACAAAAAAACCGGCCAAGTGCGAGTCGGACTCGCGCACCGAGGGTTCCGTACAAACCTGCATTTTTTTTTCACGGGTTAAAGGCAATTAGATCTAAGTATTTGATATGAATTTCAACTTGATAGCTCTACGCGTTCATGAGGAAAAAAGTAATAAGTTTATATTTATTAAAAAATAAATATATAATATTTTGTAATGTAACTAAAAATTTAAGGTTTTCGGAATTTTTCCTTTATAAAACGTTGCTTCATGCCAAATTTCAAGATTCTAGGTCGACTGGAAGTACCCTTTAGGTTTTGATTCCCTTGCGAGTACTTGCGAGTTTCAAAATATGCAGCTTAAATTGCTGTTTCTTTTGATTGCGTTGATATAGAAGTTTGATTTTGTTACAGCTTAAAGGTATTATAAACCTGAGTATTTGGTATGAATTTCAATTTAATACCTCTACGCGTTTATGAGGAAATGGGTAGTAAGTTTAAAATTATTAAAAAAAAATATATTATGTGATGTAACTAAAAATTTATGGTTTTCGTAATTTTTCCTTTATCTATGCTGTAAGACGTTGCTTCGTACCAAATTTCAAGATTCTGAGTTCACGGGAAGCACCCTGTAGGTTTTGATTCCCTTGCAAGTGTCGAAAATTTGCGGCATAAACATCTTTTGATTGCGTTGGCTTAGAAGTTTGATTTTTTCACAGCTTCAAGGAACAGTAGACTTGAGTAATTGATATAAATTTCAGCTTCATACCTCCACGCGTTCCTGAGAAAAAGGGTCTTGACAGACGGACGGACGGACGGACAACAAAGTGATCCTATAAGGGTTCCGTTATTTCCTTTTGAGGTACGGAACCCTAAAAACCAACAATTTGATGCAAATCTAATTTGCTTTCTGAAGAAAATTAAATCTTCAGTTTCTAATAAGCATTTCTATAGAAATGCCTTAATGAGAACGTTCCTCTTTTAAATTAGTACTAACCATGTCAATATACGATGACCCGGTTTTTTCCCATCTACAACGTCATTATATTTTTATTTTTTAAACTTAGTCACACCATAATGCACGACGCACATCTAGAGGAATGTTCCTGGCTGTTTTTGTTCGCTTTTTAAATATTCAAATCGAATCACCCAAATTAAGTAGCCATAAACGGAATCAGCTTCCAAATTTGAATATTTCATTTTTTTTCGTTCATACGAGCGCGTGCTTTGATCTGTGTGTGGGAATCGATGCGTGTGTGGGTGAATTAGTTACGCGCTTTTGTCGTACGCGACGTCGATAAATTTTTTTGGTGTGATTTAATACTATGAATGCTTGCGCAGGTAACCTTTGCAAGGTTTTTGTTACAATTCACTGTATAGCCATGGCGAGTTTATTGAATTGAAAGATTTGTAATAATTATAGTTCTCTACTATTGTTTCAACTCTTATGAAGGTTATACCTATATTATATTATGTTATAGGTTAGTTGTTTTCTTATTTCTACGACCTATCAAATTAGTCATAATTAATAACGTCATCGTTCATTCCTTCATACAACACTATAAAATTAAAAAGTCAAAAATATATATCGATATCGACATCCACAGTTAAAAGCACCGAAGCACACATCCCTATTCCTTTTGTCAGAGCGCGCCGCGCGTTGATAACGAAACATTTTAAATTAGTGAAGATGAAGAAAAAATATTATAAAAATTGTATTTTTATTTATATTTTATCACGCGCACACAAAACGGGTAGCCGCTACCAGCCGTACCGATATAAATTATATCATTTTTCACTGCGACAACCCTAACGGGCGTAAAAAATGACGTCCCATTGAGTTCCAAGTTTGAAAGTTTTGCCGCGTTTTTTATTCGTTTCCGGGCGACGGGATTCCAATATTGAACTTCGGCATTTATAATGCAACCTTTAAATAATAAATACATTGCTCGTTTTATAACTCATTAAAGTTTTATGCTGTACAGAAAGAGCAATGTATAGGAAATGATATTAAAATGAATAGTGTCATATTTGACCTTGTTGATATTTTATGGCTGGGTTTTTGTTGCTATTTCGATTTTGCCGGATTCGTAGTTAGTAACGTGTTTGGAATTTATAAAATTATTATAAAGTTAATAATCAAATGAGGTTTCTGAACTTGAATGTGGGTCAATTTTTATGGAAATACCTGGATCGTAAAACGTATCTATGAATCTAAGAACAGTGAAATAAACTATTTGATATAATCATATAAGTAATTTATTGTTTATTACAAAATTACTTATTTTTCTAATTTTCATGATTAATTAAATAAAAAATTAAAACGTCGCACACTTTTCAAATACCTACATAAAACTATTTTCAAAGCCTTCTTTTCTGCAGAATTTAACAACTTCATATTTAAATTTTATTTTAAAGTGTTAATTACTTAAAAGGTATCCTTTAAACTATCTTTATTAAATTACTAGCTTTTCGCCCGCGTCTTCGCCCGCGTTTTCAAAGGAAAACCCGCATAGTTCCCATTCCCGTGGGATTTCCGGGATAAAACCTATCCTATGTGTTAATCCAAGTTACCCTCTATATGTGTGCTAAATTTCATTATAATTGGTTCAGTAGTTTATGCGTGAAAACCATACATACATACATACAAACCTTTCCTCTTTATAATATTAGTATAGATAGTATAGAAATAGGTACATTCCCCTACTAGACGAAATTCCCAATAAGAAATCATAAATATTCTCATATATATTATATCTATAGAACATTACACCTACCTCAGAGAAGTAAAATCTTCGGGTGCAAGGGAGCTCAAAGATAACCAGCCGACAAAAATATCATAAATTCATAAACCGAGGTGCATTGAAAAGCAAAAAAACTCGTGTTTAATATATCTCACTTGGTTACATTGGATTTGTGTGGATAGGACTTTAACCTATAAAAAATGTTATGAATACTATTTTTTTTATTAGAAATAGCCAGGCATTAGACCATTACCTGATGGTAAGAAGTGATGCAGTCTATGAAAGGGCATGCCTGCTAGATAGAGCCTATTCACTCTTGCCTTGAATGTGTTTAAGTTGTATAAATTATCTGGGAAGACGGAAGCGGGTAGGGCGTTCCAATCCCTTGCAGTTAAGTTGATGAACGATTTCTGATAACGTTTAGTGCGCCTAAATACTTTTTAAGGAACACTAGAATAAGGAACACAGATTCAGATGAATTAGTTTTCCTTGTTCAGAATCGGTTTTTTTATTCAAGAAGAGGCAACTATTTCTAATTTGTATTTGTTACTTTATATTTTTTAAATTTCGCTTCTGTAAAAAGTCTTCGAAAAAAATATGAAAGATTCTTCTATTGCATGGGGCGGATATTTCATACTTGCTACAATGCGTGGTCTCTGGTGCCAGTGTAAAAGGTGGTCTGTGCTTATCCAAACTATAATGTATCTATGTACCACATATAATACAGATCCGATCAGGTATTTTGATACTAAAAATTTGACGTTTACAATAATACACCTAAGTACCTACAGCTACCACGTTATCAATTGGAATTGTACTTGATAGACTGTGATTTTTTTGGCAACCAAATTCAGGACCTCACATATTAGTATCTATACATACATCATACTGAAGTAGACACAATTTCCCTATGTAGGAAATTGAAGAAAAATATTTTCCACTTAAAATATTTTGACTCGTCAACAAATTTCAATTAATTTATCTGATCAAACCGGGTGCAGAAATCAATTTAATGTAGAATATCTGATTTAAAATTCATTGTATTGCCATTAATCAAAAACTAAGTGTAGGTATATTAGCCTTATTAGGAGACAAAAAACTAAGCTTAATCTGTCAACATGATTTCGTCACTACAAAATATGAAAAAATGTCTTGTAAGATTGAATAGTCTGTATTTATAAGCCTTTACTGTCATATCAATAATATTTAAACACAGAAATTTTTATTAATACATTTTCCAAAAAAAAAAAAATAACGTTAGTTCTGAATCCATAGAACCACATGAGAAGCTCCAGCTTCTTACTTTTGTCTTACGTTTGTAAACGTATTGAAATTACTTTTCTCTGTAAACGTATTAAAATTTAAAACCTCCTTCTTTTAGATTAAAAATAACTAAAACTGTGCTTAAAGGCAAATCATAAAACGAGGGAAATCATTTTGTGGTCTATAAATTTCGACTCTTTTATTTTTACAGAAATAATATAAAACGATACAGTCATTAATCTACGTAGCCTCACTTAATATTAATATTATTCGGACAAAACACGCCATAAAAATGGCATTAATTAACTTAAATATGCGAAGATTTTAAACATAAAATTTTATCCACATAATTAAGAATCCGTGCAAAATATTAATTTTAATGACACCTGTTGATTATCACTACATAGTATAAAACAAAGTCGCTTTCCCTGTCCCTATGTCCCTATGTCCCTATGTCCCTTTGTACGCTTAAATCTTTGAAACTACGCAACGGATTTTGATGCGGTTTTTTTTAGTAGATAGAGTGATTCAAGAGGAAGGTTTATATGTATAATAACATCCATTAAATAGTGGAGAAGTACTGTTATTTTTGAGGTTTCTAATGTGATGTCGTAAAAAATTACATTTTTTCCGCTTACATTGCAAACGCAGGCTGAACCCTACGAGTTTTATCAAAATGATGTACCAAGTATTATACACATTGAAAAGGTCTACAGAAAAGTCCGCGGTGGTATATGTCTATCTCTTATGGATAACCCACAATAACTTTTTTTTTATCATTTATTTTTTACGACAAATAATGGCTAATTTTCGAAGCGATTTTAACCAATACAGCATTAATCCTTAACCAATTAAATACCTTGAATACATTGTTCATTTAATATAGATCTATAGGGCCTTTTACACCGTATGATTTAAGTGAATATTTTCGAAGATATTACAGATTTAAAAATTGCGGGCCGTAGCGTTTGCGGCGGTACCGGCCGGCCGCCCGGCTATCTATTTTATACCCGTGCGAAGCCGGAGCGGGCCGCTATGTTTTTATATACAACGTTCACAGTTTTTCTGTAGTGTATTTAGTATCAGCATTGCACCCGTGCGAAGCCGGGGCGGGTCGCTAGTATTATTATAAACGTAAAAAATGTAGTATCTATTCATGTTATTTATCTACTATTTATTCATGTAACGACAGTAACATTACAGCTGGGACGATTCCTAAGGAAAGTTAGGAAAATTCCGAAAGAAAACTTTATAGATATAGTCTACATTATCACTCTACATAGTATGTATAAAACAAAGTCGCTTTCTCTGTCCCTATGTCCCTTTGTATGCTTAAATCTTCAAAACTATGCAATGGATTTTGATGCGGTTTTTTTTAATAGATAGAGTGATTCAAGAAGAAGGTTTTAGTATAATAACTTATTAGGTTTTAGATAAAGCGGGCGAAGCCGCGGGCGGAAAGCTAGTTATTTTATATAAGAAATATGTCAATGTAATGAAGCGAAGGTTGATATTTCTCGTTGAAAAATTACATGTTTAATTTGATTCATACGTAAAAATGACGTATCCATATTTTACCTCCTTCATTAGTCCGACAAAACCAACGACATTATACATCATCGTTGCTTATTGTAAAACGTAATAACACACATAAATGACAAGGCAATTAAGACCTTACGTACCTGTGACAAAGTCGAAAACAGATTAGCAAGAATTTAGGTATAATGTCATTTGGACAGGCGCGAAATGAAATTCGATTCCACATTTTGAAATGTACGACGCTCGAATCGTTCGGTTTCCAATTTGATTTTAAATATCAACGTTCTACCGAAGAAGCCGGCCGCCATGACACTTTCGAACTATTGTTGCCATATTGCATTAAAAAAACATTAATTTTAATGTAGCCAGAATATAAATTAACATTATATTATAACAATGCAATTCATCAGTTTCATCTTGTCCATGGTCAGGGTCATTTTTAGGGTTCCGTAGCCAAAATGGCAAAAACGGAACCCTTATAGTTTCGTCATGTCCGTCTGTCCGTCTGTCCGTCTGTCCGTCTGTCACAGCCGATTTACTCGGAAACTATAAGTACTACAGTGATGAAATTTGATGGGAATATGTGTTGTATGAACCGCTACAAAAATATGACACTAAATAGTAAAAAAAAGAATTGGGGGTGGGGCCCCCCATACATGTAACTGAGGGATGAAATTTTTTTTTTCGATGTACATACCCGTGTGGGGTATCAATGGAAAGGTCTTTTAAAATGATATAAAGTTTTCTAAAAAACATTTTTCTTAAAGTGAACGGTTTTTGAGATATCAGCTCTCAAAGTCGTAAAAAGTATGTCCCCCCCCCTCTATTTTTATAACTACGGGGTATAAAATTCTAAAAAAAATAGAGGTGATGCATGCTAATTAACTCTTTCAACGATTTTTGGTTTGATCAAAGTATCTCTTATAGTTTTTGAGATAGGTTGATTTAACTGTAATTTATTATATTTGCTGCTACGGAACCCTTTGTGCGCGAGCCCGACTCGCACTTGGCCGGTTTTATATTTATAGACTCGCGTTACCACACGCGTTTACAATGCAAGTTTGTCACAAAATCTTGTGGTATTTTAAAAAAATTATACGTAATAAATAATTTTAATTTAAGGGTTACAACTGTTAGCTACTAACTAATAACAATGATATCAAACATTTAATACCTGTATTATTAATTATGTTATCCACATTAGAGAACTGTTATTTTTTTGTAATCATGTTTCCATTGAAAATACTTACTTAGAATTACCTATAGAAAAGAATTCATGTAAGTTCGTAAGTAGGTACCTAGTACCTACTACATTTTTGGATTAACTATATCAACTCAAATTTTGCATTAATTCTAGTTCGTGTTTTTTTATATCATGGTTATGACCTATGATGTTTAAAAAAAATGTAAATTTTTGTTTACCGTGCTGATGACGTCTAAGTATTTAATTTATAATTTATTTATTGACAAACTTGATCAACGTAATTTTCTTGGCTGTCACATCAAAAAGTCAACAAATTAATAATTTATTTCAACTTCTGTGTAAAGATTCTTAATTTAGTTTACTTTACCGTTTGTTTATGCCAGAGCGAAGCGAATCCAGGGTAGTTAAGTCTAGTTACACAGGGTACGTAGGTAGATACCTATAGGCTATAAGATACTATGTAATGAGGAAATTTTATAGCATAGTATTACAATATTTCCTAGTTTATACACGCATCAGAAGTTAACTACATACTGAAGTAGGTAAGGCTTTTCTATGGATAAATAGGTAATATAAAATGGGAGTCTTCGTCTTTTTCATTTGTGGGTTTTATCGTGAAGTAAAAATAGTACTTATTTTACGTACACTAACTACTTATTTTTGTAATCAGAATAAATAGGTTATTCCATAGAAATAGAAAGGATATCTAACTTCGTCTAAAATCTCTTTTACAATATAGGTACATACCTACCTATTCTATCTTGTTTACATTTTTGCAAACCAATTTCACGACTATAATTTAATAATCGATCATCAAAAAAAAAACACATTCTCGAAAAACATCCTTTAAAAAATCAAACTGTCACATTTAGTGTTGCCATCACCATAAATTACGTATAAAATGTAAATTCTTGTCATCATATGTAATAAAAGTTAGATAGCCTGCTTATATTATGTGACATGTCGCTGGACGATCGTAAAATTTGTTTTTTATTAATTTTCTAATCTCGCTCGATTGTTATAGGTTATAAGTTTTAAATGGCACACGGTAGCGTGTGGGTTATTTATTAGTCGATTAGTTGCTCGCTGTTACGATAAGTGGATGCGTTTTATCGATTCACACCTGTTTTCGGATTTCAAAGATATCAGATATGTGGTATCGATTTTTGAAATACAATTAGTGTAGGTAATTGTAATTTTATCGTGGTGTCATTTGTTTGTAAATGTAGTAATTAGAAATTAAATTGTTTTTATATGTAGATGACCGCCTCCTTGGTATAGTGGTTATATATCAGAACCGTAATAGGTACCTCCCGACGAGTCTTGGGTTCGATTCCCAATATGACGAAAAAAAATACCTATCGGTCTGGCAGTAAACAAGCCTGGTACTTAGGTATATGTCGATTGTCGGTACATAAAAAAAATGTGTGCGTGTACACACGTAAGAAGTGAAACTTATTTATTTTTCAAAAAATAATTTACTATATGCAACTTTACAGAAATACGTCGAATCACGCGTGGTAGGGATAAGAAAAAGATGGCGCGTATAACGGAAAAATGTCACGCGTAACGAAAAAATGTTACACTAAATTTTTTTCCAACCCCGATAAACTCAACTCAAACTCAAATGCTTACTACCTGTTTGTAAACTTTTGGATTAAGCACTTTAATAGGATAAGTTTTATTTTCTACTAAGAAACAGCGAAGTGAGGGCAGGTCGTTAATCTCTGCTAAGTTATCTTCAATTATTATTAAGCTTTAAAAGTCTGTACCTACGTAGAAAAATCCTTTTATAACACTCGTATTTGAGACTTAAGGAAAAATAAAATTATGATACTTATAACATTTAAAAAATCATACACAACATTCGATCATCAAAAAACGGTACACTAGATTTGTCATCAAAGTGAAATGGCATGATTCAACAATCGTGAGACAACAACAAATAAAACGTGGCTAATTAGCCTTATTTCATAACTAGCGGTCCGCCCCGGCTTCGCCCGTGGTACATGTTTACGTTTTCTCTCCATAAGAACCATCCTCGTACTTCAAGGAATATTATAAAAAAAGAATTAACGAAATCTGTTTAGCTGTTCTCGAGTTATGCGCTTACCAACAAATTTTGCGATTCATTTTTATATCTATACATTATAGATAAATATATCATTTTCATTATTTATAAATAAAATGGATCCAACATAACTTTGTTGTGTATCATTTCTCTATTAATAACCCATAGGCATATTTTCCGAGCGCCCCATTTAAGTTGCGGTCCTGAAATTATAAAAAATTAATGTATACTTTTGCCAAATATGTATAAGCTCAAGCTCATTTTTAGATAAAAATAACAAAAACAACTTATTTATTAAAATTTAGTAGATAAAATAAATTATGTAACGATTTTATAAGAAAACACAGTATATTTATTAGGAGACGGTGATCTCTTTCAGGCAAAAGATATTCATCAGCTCAATAAAATTGAATAGTAGGTATGTTGTTAGTTCTTCTTTAGATTCACAATTGTAATGAGCATTTCCGCATGCAAGTTGTATCGTAGTTTAGATATATCATAGTTTTGACACATTAAAGTTCCAACAAAACCCTCAAATTTTTGAGCAGAGTTGAGCAAGATAATTTGAAAAATGTGCCGTGTTAAGTATTATAGAAAAGGTTAGTTCGTTGGTAATTATTATTTCTTCTTCATTTACATGTTGTTAGTAAATATAAACTTTGACTAACAGTCAAAGTATATTTTAACTAATACTACATAAGCGTCATTTGATTAGATATTAATTTCCAATAGTTAACGTGTGTTTGATTTTTATAACACTTCATAGATGGCGCTGTTTCAAATTTGTCTTTATACTGCTAAGATTCATTTAACTGTTTCTCTGCCAAAATTACATAAATGACGTAGTTTTTATAGTGTAAAGCTAGATACAGGTAAATTAGCTTGGAGAAATTTTTGCGTTTGTAGTAGTGTAGACCGGGAGATATTGACACAAAATTTCGAGTCATTTGTAACAGGATGGCGGTTCTACAGGGGTCTTAGTACGCAATGACAAAAAGAAAAACGATGGTGTGAAC
>CAJQZM010040172.1:11569-45545 GCA_907164665.1 Colias nastes | reverse complement strand
ATGGATTGTACAGAACGTCCATAAATCGCTAATCGCTACATCGTCCGCTCCGCTCCCCACTGTAACCTTACCCTTAACCTCTCACGTATAGCAATAGCACGCTAAACAAACAAAACGCACGCGCTCACCGTCGTTAGATCGCTTTTAATCTCCCTTTTCGGATTGGACACGCGTTCGTTAGGATAGTTCACACTGATGGGTGCGAGCGTTGGTTAGTTTTTTTATTTTTGTCTAATATTCCGTAATTTAATAGCGAATTTATGTATATTGTTATTTTTTTAACATTTACATTAGTATCTATATTAAACAGATTATAATATATAGTCCTTCTGCTATATAATTATTTGTTAAACCAAATAATAATTATTCACATACCAATTCTAAACACCAAAAATTACATACAAATTTTTAAAGAATAGAAAAAACTCGGGCCGAAGGCGGGCTTCGAACCCGCGTCAAATTCACCAAAAATTACGGGCGGCTCTACATATTCATAAATAAAAAAAATTGTATGTATAATTAAGTATGAGATCATTTTCCAACATTCCTAAAAGATTACGTAAACTGGAACGAAGGTGGAGCTAATTCAACGGCCGATAACAAAATTCTGCAGCGAACTAATAGACAGGTGTAAATTTTACTAATGATAAATTGACAGGCGCTATTTAATTATAAGCGGATTTTTAAATAAACGTAAATATAATGTTTTAATACACTTGTAAGGTGTTATTTTATTTATTTTTACTTTGTCACACCGTTCGCCAGGTCAATGACACGAAACATTGTAAGTGGATTATATCTCTCTCCATAGCTCAAGTTACATAAAACAAAGTATAATTAACTCCGTATATAGAAGTCAATTGTTATGATAAAAAAGAACAACAAAGCTTGTAAGATATAAAGACAATATGGAAGGGTTTAAGCACGATCATCCTTCACCTAATTTTACTGAGTAGGCACTTGTCTCTTGGCTGGTTAATTCCCGGTCATATTTTAATATTTTTTAGTACCTTGTATCCATATTAAAATGGACTTTTCTATTAAAAACCAGGTTTAGAAAAAGAATACGGTACCATACTAACACTACATGACGTCTTACATTTCTTATAAGTAGCCATTTGTTATGTAAAATGATCTTACCCGTAAGTTTAATGTTTTTTATTACTCTGGTGACACTGATCAAGATATTGTTATCACGATCACACGGGTGAGTATCACATGTAAATTAGTCACGTTAATAGTAACTATTCATACTTACATATACATCAGCACCATGTAATAAGTAGGTATCTATACTTAATATTATAAAGCTTTTAAGAGTTTGTTTTTTTGTTTGAACACGCTAATCTCGGGAACTACTGGTCCGATTTGAAAAATTCTTTCGGTGTTAGATAGCCCATTTATCGAGGAAGGCTATAGAGCAAAGGCTATACATCATCACGCTAAGACCAGCAGGAGCAGAGCCGCGCGGGTGAAACCGCGAAGCGCAGTTAGTAACTAATAAAAGTATGTTTTAAACATTGCCATAAAATAAAACGTCATAACAGCATAATTAAATTGAAATGTCATAACAGCTTAATTAAAAACAAAACGCGATAAAAATATGAAATATAAAACCATGCCGTCATCAGTTCTAAAGGCGCGGAAGTTAAAACGGATGTGAGTCTCAAATTGTATGCACACAGTCGTCGCATACATAATAGACCATCAAAAAATTAATTAACATACGCGTAGGAAGATGGTTCGACTTCTTTTTGATGCAAATATTATTAATATTAATTATTAAGTTTCGATCCACTACTTCTATAATACTAGGTGTACGCAACGACTCCGCCCATGTTAAAACGGAATGAAAAAATAATATTGCTCAGGAATAACATGTACACAGCTTACTCCTGGTGAAAGGATTTAAAAAAATCAATAAATGTTTAAAAAGCATGTTTCGAGGGTCAAGCGAAATATTGTCATTAATAATAACAGTACAAACCATTTTATCCGTAATAATAGGTTTTAAACACCAGACGAATATTATATTATAGCTATAGAAAAACTAACCACCCAAAGTCTCTAACTTTTCCGCATATCATAGACGTAAAAGGGGCTCTATTAAGATTCCGACATACCCATTGTGCTGGTTATAGCCACAATTAAAGAATACTCGGGATTGTATTAACGCTAGGGTTTAGCAAATTCTCTAAACCATAAATAACAAACACATAATCATAAAGAACACAGAACAATATTCTCCGAAAAACAGGACACCTACCTAAACCAACCTATTTTTTCGAACTTATATATTTTATGACCTTTAAATTTTGATCAACCTACTCAGAATCATACTAAAAGTCCAAATAATCAAAGGATTAATGCAGAAAATTTATGAGGCTTGCAAATCTTTACATTCATCCATGTTAATTATGCTATCTAGATAATAATATTTATATTATACCCCACTACGCTTGCCATCTGTCTATTTTTTTAACGTCCTCTTATGTGGGTCATCTTAGTATTTTATTTAGGAAAGAAGACCACTTGCTTCATTTAACTTTACAAAAAGTAAGCAAAGCTTTTATAAATTTATTACTTACCTACTTATTTGTGCTTTTTTATATTAATACTAGTTCCAATTTAAAATCTTCACTCTACTATATCGATGAATCACATAGATTAACCAGAAATTACCTAGTGTTCTAAACAGACCAGTATTACTCATTAGACATGAAGTATAGAATAGTCTTGAAATATAGATACTTACGTCCCAGATTTTATTTACACTCACAAATATTTTGAAATATTAAATATTTTTTACAACTACATTTACGCACCATTTCCCTGCTCGAAACATACAAGTTTTTACATTATCCTTGCTAATAAGGTTAAAAAAAATATTGATTGAAATCCCAGATACCTACTTAATATTACCTCCCAAAGTTGTTATATAATATTTTTCCGGGAATTTGTACTACAAATAATGGTACATATCTGTACAAATACCAACCCTAGCTTAATTAAAAGCGACATTATCTAGTAAATGTCCTGATAAAAACTGACCACAACAATCCAACCAGTCACCGCAGTGGCAGAATACCAGATTTCTCCTGTCTTTTTGTCCAGCCGCTGACGTCAGACTTATTTATATTGTTAAGCGCTTCTGCTAATGCATACTGCGAATGATTGTCACGTAGACTGATGCAAGCTTGCTAAGTGTAATTGAAACTAGCAAATGACTCAAGATCATTAGGAGCGACATCTTATAATAAGGCACAGACAATGTAAGAAATGGTGGTACATTCTTAAAATTAGTTGTAGCTTTCTGCAAAAAAGATTCCCACGCACCTTAAAAATTCTACACTTCTTTCGAAATTGCATAATGAAGTTGTTACGTGACGCCTCATAAAACACCATTCCACGAGCATTTTAATGAACCACAAAGTTGACGCATAAAACCGCAAGTAATGTAACCTTATGCCCTAAAGTATCGTGCTTTATTCAAATTCAATATAACAATACACTTCCTAGGTTTAACGCAATATGGGCATACTTACGCAGTTCTATATTTAGCTGGCTCAAACATTGGGAGGGAATTCGGTGGTTCAAAGACCTTGCGAACCGGCCGCGATGATAAAGTACGGAATTTAAATGAAAGCTTATGCGTACAACGACACGATGTACAAGTTCCTCTGTTATATGGGAAAAGTTGATCAGGACAAGCATTTTTCAATATCCAGGACATAACGCTTATATCCGTATACAAACGGCTTAAACAGGGGATTATGAACTTTTGGCAAATTTATGCTAATAACTACTAAGCAACTGTAAACAAGGTTTGCCTACTTGTTAATTATTGGCAGTTATTTCAGAGAGGTAACTACTTTTGGGACAAAACTTTGAAATCTAAGTCTCGCAAATGAAAAATCCAAATTTGTTCTTAAAGTATTGTTTCAGAAAGCGCATGGTCAACCAGAGCTATTCTATGTACTTAGTAGAATCTTAATATTACTTTAATACATACACAGTGTTAATATACAGCCTTGATGAACATTTCCAAGATGAAATCTGCATTACATATATGTCACAAGGAAGCTGAACGCCTAAGGATTACTCAGAGGACATTAATAGTGTTGGAAGCTTGCCAAGAAAGACCCTTGCATAATCGTCACTGCACCACAATTGCCTTGTGAAATTGTCATAAAACTTTATATTATGTCATAAACCGATATTAAAGTTCTTTATTGGTCAATATCATTCTTGGGATGTCTTCTTCGTTTTTAATTTCGAACGTTTCGAACACAATCGAGCTGAAAAAATATGCATTTACCTACTGGGAGCATTTTCGATAGATGTTCTAAATTGATGATTACTGTATGTTGATAATAGTCAGATAAACTGGAAGAAATGGTTGCCTGAGTTTGGAAATTCTTTCATCAGCACTTAACTGTCATACCTAAGTGGTTGTTTTTTCTAAACTTATATGAATCAACAATATGCTATTATATAAATTTATACTTGATTGGGCTAAACTGTTCTAATTGATTGATTGATATAAATGCGAAAATAACCGTCCGTCCGTTTTGTTCGTTGTACCTACTGTTGGTGAAATTTGTAATTGTTAGCTGAAAAACTGACACGTTGATTATCACAACGCACGATACGCAGCGATTAACAGTTTAATTTTATTTCATTACATGCCTATGTTATTTACACCTCAATATTGTCCAAAGTTAGCAGATTTTTAGTGCTATAGCAAAAAAGAAAACCAATAATAATTATACACTTTTGATGACATTTATATCGAACTAGCTGCGCCTCGCGGTTTCACCCGCGTGGTTCCGCGTGATAAAATTTAGCCTATAAATGGACTATCTAACACCGAAATAATTTTTCAAATCGGACCAGTAGTTCCTGAGATTAGTGCGTTCAAACAAACAAACAAACAAACTTTTCAGCTTTTTAATATTAAGTATAGATTAACTGCAACACACAGCTTTCCTTAAAGCGTAAATATCATTTCCTAATTTTTTATTTTCACCAGCTTTCCGCCCGCTACTGTGACCGTTTTGTCTAAAACCTAATAAATTATAAACTAAACCTTCCTCTTGAATCACTATCTATTAAAAAAATCGCATTAAAATCCGTTGTGTAGTTCTAAAGATTTAAGCATTTATAGGTTTGCCTAAACATACGACATAGGGACAGAGAAAGCAACTTTGTTACTATGTAGTGAAGTATGACCTTATACTTCAAACGACATCCAAAAAAAGTAATCAATAAAATGATAGGGTTTCAAGTTCGATCGCCAGTGAAGCGCTCACTAATTATGGCTAATAGCCCTTTTGTATTGGAAATTCGGCAACAATCCAGCCATGCGTGAAATTATTATGAATTGAATAATTGTAGTGATTAGACTAATTTCATTATTGATATGTTCCCCATGCTCTTCAATTACTTGTAATAAATGAACATGAGATGGGCAATGACTAATAGAGAATTTTTATTGTGAAGGTTGTCTGTCTTCGTTAGGTAGGGGTATATCCTCGATAAAATTTCGTCTTCTTTCGATAGTGTCACTTCTTTTTGTTATTTCTTACTAAACTTCAATCAGTATGATTGATTAGGTCGATCGATTCTAAGTAAAGATTTTAAAGGTTTCTAAGGATATCATTTGGTATTGTATTACGAGTAGGTATTGGCGGTATTGTTAATAAATAAATAGATAGTGAATAATTAATTATTATTAGAGCTTATATCTGTGGATACTTCAGGAAAAGGCAAACAGGAAGTGGCATTGACATAATTATTTTATTAATAACTAATGCAATTATGCTTTTAATGAATAATTCAAACAAACAAATCATTACTGCTAAATCATGCAGAAAATATATTTTATTCTTAATGCATTTTGTCGTAAATATAGGGGATGCATTATTTTCAGACAATATACTTTTTATTTCATGATTAACTACCTACCTAATAAGATCTTAGGATACGAATGATGGCACTCACTATAGTAGCTTCGAAGCCCAAAGTAATAGAAATATTTTAGGGAAATATTCCTGAGAAACAGCGAGCATGTAGAAATAAGTGTAGAAACGACGTCATAATGGTGATCATTTATATATAATAGAAACGTAGAGGGAGAATGAACTATAGAGACGATGTCGGCGTATACCCGAACGAGATGGCGAATCCTTACGTCAATGTTGCCAACTTTTACAAAAACTTTTTATCCGAAAAACTGGCAAAATATCTTTAAATGTTTGGGTATTTTTTTGTAAGATAGGTTTATGAAGAAAAAGACAGATTTGTAAAGATTTTGTAATTTATTAACTTACTACCAACATAAAAAAAAACTTATAATTAAGAGTTAAGGACGGTAACATATTCTATGATTTTTTACTGGTAACCACTTCTTCCTTCCGGTAGCTCGAATCCATCTGCTTAATGTGTTTGTTTCTTTTGGAAACCTAAAAAAACATATTTAATGTTAATAAACTTTTCACGATTTTGGGGGAAATTTTTACCCAGTACTGGTATCCCTCATGTTAATCACATGATTATACCATAAATTTAAAACTACGTAAAAACAAATGGCGTCCTTAACCTCAAGAACACTTCTTAATTTAGTCGGATAACACAAAAAAATGTTTACGTCTATTTTGATGAAAATATTATATATTTGCAGATAATTTCACATTAGAGAGAATGAAAATGGATTAACTATAACCAGGTCTATAAAACAATATACTTCAAATAAGTTTACTTACGTGTGAAAGGTAATATTTGGTAATCTTCGTTCCGGCCGATTTTTACAACCAATCACACTACAACGCACCATATTTTCACTTTAAGTCGGTTTAAAACAGATCACTGTCAACGTTAATTAAACTTTGAAGTCACATATCAGCGAGAAAAAACAGAAAACTAGCAAAACAATGGACTGTAGCCGTTTGTTTGGGACAAACTAGCTTTGTCCCCAACAAAAGAAATCGCATAACATGAAAGAAACAAAAAACAATGTTTCTGTCTCGCTTGCTCTAAGCTTTATAGTCATAAGTGTATTTCTCTCACGCATTTCTTGTCATTTTAGTGCCTCCTCTATAGTTCATTCTCCCTCTACGAATAGAAAAGACGAACTAGACGACGGAGAGAATGGCACGAAAAACATCTTACATCGACCCCACTTAGCAGTATAAGAGCAGATGACTCGAAGCTAAGTGGCTGCTTATCCAAAACTAACCAATGTAGGTTATGATGAATAATCCGTATTACCTAGTCTCTTTACGGAATGTCACAAACTCACAATAGATAAACATTAAACATACTCAGCTTACATGACTCTCACCTGAATCAGCTTTACTATGACGGCATGTCTCAAAATATACCTATAATGATAATTTTGATACAATTAAAACAGTTTCGTGAGATTTTGTTTCAGATTTAACTTTCAAAATTTTAAGATTTTTTGTGCTTTTTGAAGGGGATCGAAAAGTGTAAGACAAAGGTTCGAATTCCGATCAACTCTATTTTACTAGGATCTCTTACTTAAAAGAAAAATTATGTAGAGGCCGATGTTTTGACTTTTGAAATTAGGGAATTAATTAGCTTAAATTGGACTGTTGTAAAATACACCTAGTAAAAAGGTTTGATTATTCCTATAATAGGTACCTATACTAAATAAAACCTCTTCAAATATCGGGATTACGCACTTTACATTAGTACGTAGAGCGTTTCAGAAAGTGATTATCGAATAATCGCCAAACTTATAAATAACCAATCAACTATGTCTTCGATTGAATGAACACGGAGGAAATGAATTAGTGAAATTATTGTTTTCGCGTGTGTGTACTTGTTAGCAATGGAGAATATTCCATGTTTACTTTTACTGTTCCTGCATTTGTAATTTCAGCGCAATTTAACAACGTAAGTATGTAACTAATTACATAGTTTAATTTATTCAGTTTTATTGTATTTTGTTTTTAATTAGAGCGAAACTATCGTGAATTGTTTCCTTAAACGATTAAGGACACTTCTTGTGTAAAAATGTTTTGTTTAAATCAAATAATTAATCTAACATTCATATATATATTTGCTCATGGTTATTCAAAGCAAGCAGATTAACAAAATTAATCTGCTTGGAGTAAAGCTAACATAATGTTTACTATTTCGCAAAGCACTACCGCCCAATCTGTGCTCCAAAAGCTGCATAGAAATTGACTGCAATGGATAACTCCCCATAAATCACTTTACGTGGGGTCCGAATATCTCTCATATTCCGTATTCGCGCTTTGGGATAAATCGAAACCGAGTTGCGTGCACAGCCAAAATATATTGCACCGTCTTATATTTTATACAACATTCATAATAAATTGTAACAATAATGTTTTACATACCTTATGAAAACAACGAGCGTACGGGACGCCGGTATTCCAAATATTAAATACAAAATGAGCACTGCACTAAAATCGACACGGCACACACATAATGGTTAAAGTTTTATTTATCGTTGCGATCAACAGCTGGTATTTTTTTGTGGGATGTCAAAAATGTCCTTGAGGGACGCGGTACGCCATGCCGTTTTACGAACGGGCGCGTGGCGACTGGCGACTGCGCGCACAACCGCCCCTTGTGGAGCGCATGCGCTGTGCGTCACCCCTGTCTCACCCGCGCTCCCGGGCGCTTCCTTGTTCCCTTGCTTGTTCCTGAACGCACAGATTATACATCTATTTATTTTTTTCAAAAATTTGATTATTTCAATTTAGCTTTTCGCATGCGGTTTCAATGACTCTATGTTCTTTATGAACTAACTTCAAGAAATTTTTAAAATATGTAAAAATTAACCTTGAGAAATAAATTATTAAAATTAAAAAAAAAATTTAAAATGTATTGCAAGTTGTTTAGGATTAAAACTGTTCGATAACTTAATTAAACCATGCTTATTAGACTAACAACCATCGCAAACAAATTAATTAATAATTATAATAAAAACAGCACAATTTATTGTCATAACATTTTTTTATTTTTCCTCGTGATTTTAGTCAAATAAATACCTACTTCCATAGAATGGTACCAGTCAAACAGCAGACTTCAGCTAATAATTTCCTCAACGTTTTTCATTTCGCTTAGTGCCAACAAATTTGAGAACAATACCCCGTATTTTGAAGGGACTTTTTATTAGGCTCCCATAATTATTGTGAACAATAGATGTTTATACAAGACAATCTGTTTCTCGGCTGCACTTTGCGCTCGTAAAACAAAAAAAACAAGAGGGCTCGTGTTGTGCCCACGCAATTGATTCATCATACTTTTTATTTGATTTGATAGTTAACCAGTCATAACTTTAAACCGGTAATGCTCTTTTTAATATTCTATTTTTATCGTATTTCATAACTTTACAACCCACGAGCTTTACTTTAAACTGTTCTGTGACTTTAAATATGTTTTATTCTTAAATACATATAATAAAGTAAAAAGTAATAGAGCACCTCCACTCGCGTTCTCTCTCTATAAAGTACTTTTTTCAATAGGTGATTCTCAAGCGTATTTTTTGTGTCTGTTACCTCAAAATTTACGACTGGGTGAACCGATTTTGATGATTCTTTTATATTATTTGAAAGCTTGTGCCTCCCGTGTGTTAAGCGTTTAAGTTTTTTTTACTAAAATAATAATAATTCAGAATTACTACGATCGCTTTAACGATAGTTATTATGTTGTTATTATTCTGTGCGTCCTTTATATCGAAATTCATTCTTTCATACGATTCTCACTTTGTATGGGATCCCGATTAAACGCTGCTCTATAATACATTAGCAAATCTGCATAATACCTGATAGAAAATAACGAAATAATATGGCCTACATGGTGGCCGGTAGGAATAATAAACTGCGTGTGAGACGATCCATTACAATAAATGCATCCATATAAAGATTAATTATATAATTTATCATAAATTAATAATTACAAACTATAATATGTATTATAATATCTACTAAATTCTGTTGTATGTTTTTTTAAATTATAATTCAGTCGACTTATCCATGAGTTAGATTATCTTCCTATCTATTTATTTAAATGCCTACATAGTCATTACCTAACTGTAATTTATTCAATAGGTAACTTTTGACTGTAATTTATTGCAACAAGTAAGGAACAGTGGTGAATCCTTTTCAATTATGAATTAGGACATGAGTACATATTGGTACAGTATTACAATGTATTGGGTACGATCTTAATGATCTAAGGGCCTTTTCACACGACACCGCGGCGGCAGCGTTTTTGGCCGGAGCGGCATAAAGACTCGCCGTCGCCGCCGCGGCGTCGTATGTAAGGCTCCATAATATATAAATCAGGCAGACTATCGCAGCGATGCCGCGGTGGCCGCGGCGACGCGGACGGTGCCGCTGCCGCTACGGCAAAATGTGTAAGAGGCCTAAGGGTACGATACGTACAAAAATTAATATTTTTTTTATATTAAGTATAATTTTGCGCGATTTTCTATACAAAATATAGGAAACTATAAAAAACAACACAAAACAGGCACCAAGAAGGAGGTCACTTCGTACCTATTTAATAAAAATACATAAACAAATGAGCTATTATCACTGAAATATTCAAAAATAAAAAATATGACGTGTAACTTAAATAATAATAATTACTAATTTACTAGTTACTATCTATTTTACTCATTTTATTTGTTATAGTAGGTATTCCCGTAAATTGAATAATAAATATGTAATGACGATTCAAAAGTGCTTCTAGAAGAAGTCTAATTGAATAAATAAATGTTTGAGTTTGAAGGCCACTTAGGAAGGCCACTTTATGATTTATTTTTAACTAGCTTTGCGCCCGCGGCTTCGCCCGCATTGTCTTAAACCTATTTAATTATATAATAAAACCTTCCCCTTGAATCAGTCTATCTATTAAAAAACCCCATCAAAATTCGTTGCGTAGTTTTAATGATTTAAGCATATGTATATAGACATAGGGACAGAGAAAGCTACTTTGTTTTATACTTTTTTTTAAGTGATAGTTAAGTAAATATGTACATCTTAGAATGTACATCTACAGATTCTGTGAATATTTCAAGCGTAGACTACGTATTGACGTTACAAACTTTGAACAAAAAATTTTGAATTAAAATTTCTATATTTGCGCGTTGAGAGTAAAATTTCAAGGTCCTGTCATGGCAATACCGTCACGTCATGGAGTAAAGCGACGATTTTGGAATCTTGCCAAAGAAGTTTCACTTCTGACAAGTGTGCTCGGCACACACGCTGTTTTTTTTAGGTAATCTGTTAATTTTATAAATTACGTCGTCGTAAGACTGTAAAAACCCATAATAATAACTCGCGAGATTGTAATTTTAGCAAAGAAGAGACTCAATTTCTAAGAAGCCGGCCCATCGACATTCGTTAACTGTCAAATTGGAGTGACAACTGACAGCTGTCATTTTCATAAACCCGTATATATTATATTACTCTATGGCCTGAACCTGTGGCCTGAACTGAAGCATTATTTTTTGTGATTTTTACAAAGTTCAATACCTATTGTTAAAATATTCACTGTATGCTTTATTGATAATTAATAAAATAAAAACAGAACAAATAATTAAACATTTTTACGTGCAATATGCCAGATGATGCAAAAAAGCAGTATGTATTATTTAGAACTTTGAAACATTGTTATTGAAGTCATACCTACTCACAAAATAATAACAATCTGTTTCAGGCATAAGGGCAAACCTGACCCTAAAGAGCAGCGAAGGCGAAGAGGGCGGCAGCAGCAGAATGCCCCAGTTGAAAAGATACCAGATAAAGAGCCTGATAGATTGTATCCAGTTATTGATGGTAAAATCTAAACTAGTTTAAAGCATTATAAAATTATACACTGTGTAATGGGATTCAATTAACCTACGTTTTTAACTAACGTTTGTAACCTATCTACAACTTTTTCACATATGATATCATTGTATAAAACAAGTGTCGTGACTTCGCTTACAATACTAAACATCACAGAAATTATTTTAATTTGACCAGTGTGTCAAATGAACAAAGAGACTTGTTGATTGAATAAACTTATAGTTTAATTTTTAGTTATTTTAGACACATTTATTTCCTTTATATTAAACGGATATTGTCAGTTCCTTAGTGTACGTTTTAACAATGATCCATTGAAATGTTACATTTTTTAGCCCTAACCTTGCATTTTTTAGAGGACGCAATTTTGTTTTTTTGATGTGTAGGGGGGGTCAGTGTGAAGCTAAAACCAAGTTTGTGGGGTCGCCAACCTTGTCCCACGGCCGCCATCTTGAAAATAGCGGTTGAAATGGTTTTTACGATATATCTCTTAAACTATTTATTTGATAAAAAAAATTTGTTTACATTATTTGTTGCAAATTAAATTCTCTACAACTTTGGTGTAGTAACTTTTAGTCGTAGAACTATAAATAAAAAAGTTATAAGCGAAAATGTTCAGAAATTAGAGCCATTTATATTTTTCAATAAAACTTTTTTTTATCATTTTACGAAGAAATGATATCAGACCATTTTTGTAGATTGTTTTTCGAGGAACAACTTTTATGTACAACATTTTTTCATAACGTCAATAACTAAGGTTTTACAGCGCTCTGAAGTGAGTACTATTTTTCAGTACTCTTAACTATACATATATTGGCTATTGGCTCTTTTCTCATACTCCAGAACAATAGAAGCACACTGCAGAACATTTCAGACCTGCTTTTCGACGTAAAAAAAAGTCGCGCTTCCAGACTCTACCTCCTGGGTGGTGGGGAAAAGATTCAATAATTAATTATTAGTGATATTGCAAAATTAATTATTAAAAATATTATAATAAAAAAAAAAAACCATTACTGATGACAAATTATTATTAGTACACACATAATATAAGTATACTGTATAGTTCAGAGTACTGAAAATTAGTACTCACTTCGGAGCGCTGTAAAACCTTAGCTATTTAATTAATGAAAAAATGTTGTATATAAAAGTTGTTCCTCGAAAAACAATCTACAAAAATGGTCAAATATCATTTCTACGTAAAATTATAAAAAAAAGTTTTATTGAGAAATATAAATATCTCTAATTTCTGAACATTTTCGCTTATAACTTTTTTATTTATAGTTCTACGACAAAAAGTTGCAGGATCAAAGTTGTAGAGTATTTAATTTGCAACAAATAATGTAAACAAATTTTTTTATCAAATAAATAGTTTAAGAGATATATCGTAAAAACCATATCAACCGCTATTTTCAAGATGGCGGCCGTGGGACAAGGGTGGCGACCCCACAAACTTGGTGATAGCTTCACACTGACCACCCCTACACATCAAAAAAATAAAATTGCGTCCTCTAAAAAATGCAACCCCAAATGTAACTTTTCAATGGACCACAAGACTTTATAATAAAACAAGAATATATGAAACTGCTGTATTATTATTTATAACTTTAAACATAAAATAAAATTTAATTATAATATATGCTCGGGTAAAATGAAAAGCGATAATAAAAATTTCTAAAATTATTGTTGCTATGCATTACTTCTAAATCTACTTTAATTGATTACCTAAAGAAATTCTCACTACTCTGATATTGTCTAGGCCCCCACTCCTCAGCCAACAAATAAGTTTTGTGAACTAATTTCACATAACAACAATTTAAATCATAATTATCCCACAATATTTACATTTAGTAGAGATTTATGTATGAATAATCATTATCGAACATACCTTTTATTTTCCTTTCAACCATTGTTCACAATTTCTAAATAGGAAAATACGCTTCATAGTTATAAATGTCGTGTCTACTGATGTTACAGCAAAAGAGAAGTCAGAAAAACCAGCCTACGAGCCGCCACCACCAGAATTCTATAAAAACTTGAAGCGTGAAACGGACGAAATATTAAAAATAACCGAAGAAGCGAATTCAAAGTATAAGAAGAAGGAGATTCTCAGTAATTGGTCCAAATATGAGATGCCAATTGAGAGCTATGAAGAAATTGATGAACAAGAGAATCTGGGAGCTGATTATGAGGTAAACTATTTAATAAATCTCTATTATTATACAAAGTAGGTACTGTTTTAAATAATTATTTCAGACATTTTACACAATGTTATCAAATTTACAACTAATGGAATCTACAAAGTAATATTTTTCAAGTATAAGTATTAAACTAGTTACCTACAGCTTATTTTTTATATTTAACTAACCTATTGTTTTTGATACAAATTTCAGACGCTCGCAACAGCGCCACTCTCCGTCGGTGGGCATTTTCAATTCAAACATGAAAAATCTTGGGACACAAATACTGGACCTTCATTGTATGATAAATATTTTGATATCAATATGAAAAACCTAAATACTGCAATATCAACTATTCCATTTTTTGAACGAAATGGTATTGATCAATCGATCTTCAGTGAAATAGATGTACAGAATATGAACCATAGAGCAGCAAAGTTTAAACAAAAGTATTATAAAGATAAGAAATTCACCACTCCTGAATTAGAAGCTCAAGAGAGAATTCTAAATAGTTTTACTAAATCTGATGATAGTAATGAAAAAGAAGTAATTTCTACTGAAAAGGAAATTGATTTCAATATTAATAAACCTAATGATATCCTAGAGCCGGAGGAAGCTGAAATAAAATCTGATATATTACCTAAATTAGAACAAAATGATATAAACTCAGATAAAGGTGAAATAAATGAAAGAAAACCTGAAATTGTAGGTCCTGAAGTTCCAGCAGAAAAACCTCAAAATATTGAAAGTACATTGAGTATTACAACTAGTGATGACAAAATAATTAAACCTGCAGATGACAAATGTGTTAAAAATGTTGTTAATGAAAATGTTAAAGCAGTAGAAGAATCTAATAAATTCCAAGATGACGTTGATGATATTCTATTTGACACTGCTAATAAAGATCCTCCTATCAAGGAAATACCAGCTGAGAAACCAAATAAAGTAGATACAATTCCTCATGCAGCTAAAGTGGTTAATACAAAAGGTAAGTTATTTTTTGTTCCACAGGCTATGTTAATGAATCAGAATATGCATATACCTATAATAAACTACATGCATGATACATTTTTACCATTATATTTACGTTACTGTAAAGCCCCCAGTACACAATGGCCTGTGATGGGCCACGCTTTACAATGCACAACTGTAGGCCACGATCAATTGCTGTTCACACAATGGCCCATGTCTCATTGCTGCCTGGCAAGCCACTTGCGATGGACGTACAGGGCTCAGATTGATATAAATCAATAAACCTGAAAGTTTCTTCATTGCTCCACGATACTGACATTTTAGGCAATCAAATACTATATTATAATATATAAAGCTATTTTAATATAAAAATAAAATTCTAGTTCTAGTACGCAACAAAAAAATGCACTATCCCGGTCAGCGGTCGGTGACGAACTAAACAATGGCCCATTGTGTGAACACCACAGGCCACGCTACGCCACGATTCCTTTGAAGTGTGCCCAAAAAACCGACAACTCCCCGATTGCGCGCCACGAAAGACAATTGCCCGCCATCATATACAATTACCCCGTGTACACAATGGCAATGGCCTGCAATGGGTCAGCATGGGCCATTGTGTACTGGGGCCTTAAAATAGTGGATAGTGGATACTTTACGTTCTCCGCATAGAAACGATATACATACCTTAAAATGATAAAATGAATGAATTAAACGTGCATACTGATATGGCTATTTAGTCACCAGTTAACATTTTTTTTTTATTCCAGCACCAGTTGAACCAGCTAAAAATCCTGTAATAGAATCTCCTGAAGACCTTGAAAAGTGGCTTGATGATTTCTTGGATGGTTAAAATAATATATTATCTGTGATAAACTAACCGATATTATTAATGTAAACATTCTTTTTATAATCTAACATTGTGTGTATAATTATTTAACTTGTTAATTATTGACAAACATAATAAATGCAATTCTGTTATCGTATCTAAGATAGTTTTTATAAATTGATTTAATATGAGCATTAGTAATCTGATCCATTAAGGCTGAATTTATTCTCGCGCTGACGGTACGCGTACCGTCCGCGTCAGTGCTGATGCTGATGACCGAGATATAGGCCGGTTGCAGAGCTTCACCGACCGTCAGTGCGTACCATCGGTCCTGACGATACGCATCAACAATGTGTATGACTAAACAATAATATGACACTAATACGTATGACAATACGCGTGCGTATGGTCCTGTGGTATGGTCGGTCTAGCTATGAACGGTTTTATGAATTTCCATACATATGACAAGCGCGACTGACGTACGCACTGATGGTCGGTCAAGCTCTGCAACCGGCCATATGATCATCTAGGAAGCATTTTAAAAAAAAATTACTAGCAGAGCTGTCAGCGCCGATAGTCAGTGTGAGACTAAATTCAGCCTAAAACGTTTGCTACGTTTTACATAAACTGGGAAATAAAGAAGTCATATAGTTTCACAAATAACATTTATTGTATACTTTCTACTACATTTCCCCCGTAATTTCCAGCAACAGTTTTATATCGATTTATTGTTTACACCATTTTATAAAGACTTAATGTAGAAGTAAATCTAACAATATCAAAATTACACGCATCTGCAGAAGTTAGGGTCCTGCTGTGTTCACACACATATTCACATATCCATTTGATAAACCGCAAAGTTCTTCAGCTTGCAAATTTCTTTATGTTGATCCTTTTGAAAATTTCTTCTTGTGGAATAACGATGAAGGTCGCCATTTTAGCTTCTTTGTTTATATTTTGAAGTTTATTGCTCCTCCAGAATGTTCAAGCATGTCTTCATGATGGTTAAAGGTAGTTCGCTTCATAAGAATAAAAGACACTCCCAAGAGATCTTATATTTGCACGTAACATTCTACAAACTTTTACAATAACATGGTATTTAACACCGTCCAGTGATAAACAAATAATAATAGAACTTATAAAATGCTAGCAATGTATATTCCATCACTATATAATAAAAAACAAAAATTAATAATCTATTACATTAAAAAAGGCATTTTGGAAAAATATCCTAAGTTTAAAACAGGTTTCTAAACTACCAAGTCTTTGTTAAAAGAACTTTTCACATTGTATTTACAGAATTATTTATCTAAGTGCACCTTTGCGTGTGTTCACAATCACAAATTTCAATGTTTATTTAAAAATAAACAAAGAAAAATTATTGAACATTTGCATGTGAATGTTAGCACACTTGCTGATGCTTCCTATATAGACCTGATAGATGTAAGTTCTATCAGTTATACAAAAAAGGTGCATTATAAATGCCACCATAATTCAAACATTCATAGTAAAATATGCCCAAAATAATTAAAGTATTAAAGAGAATAATAGTAAATGATTACTTAATTTATTCAACCAAAAATATATTTTGTAAAACTTTTATTTAGTATCTGTAATTATTATAATTAGAATTTTGATTATGATATTGATTACCTCTTCGGTTGTAATCATAATCAAAATTAGGTCTATTACCTCTCGGGTTTGGATACGGTGGTTCAGGCTGCTTCAGAGTCTTGGCCCTCGCCGCTAGCTGGGACACGAGTTGAGCCGGCGTAAGATGAGCTATAGAAATCGGTGCGCTGCTGCTGCCACTGCCACTGGGGTTGAACACCGATTTAGAGCTGTACAGATCTTCCTCAATCACCTGGGTATGTACCGACGAACGGAAGTATTCTGGATCGGTAGAGGTACTTGCATCACAGAACTTAACAGTCTCCCGAATTTCACACACTTCACACACCGGTTTAAAAGTTTGCACTGAAGCTTCTTTAACATCCTTCTGCACCTTCTTCTTGGGTCTCGACACCACTTTATCCAACGATAGCGCACAAATGATAGACTCGATGATCTGCTTGTTCCGCTGAGCGACGATCGATTTTTCTGTCTTCGAAAAATAGAACTCCATTGCCGATTGCCTCTTCAAGGGGGAGCCGAACATTGGTGCGATGGATTTCTGCTCTTGACCAATGTACAAGTTGTGTATCAATAAACGGTTGGGTAATGTCAAGTTACCAAGATGGGACAAAGCTACATTACAGCGATTCAGCACTGGAAGCACAAAGTTATAATATGTTTAATTTCCACACTAATTGTACAATACTGTTTAACATCATGGGAATATTAATATCTTATTACAAAAATAAATCTTAAGAATTGTAAAACAAAACTACCCACCAGAAACCCTAGCCTTTGGGTCCATGTTTTGAGTAACACCTGCAATATAAAATCATTTACATAAAACAAATCAAAATCATTACATAATCGAAACAAGAAAATGAAATACTTAAAAAAAATAAGTTTAAACACCAAACAAAAAATTGAACCTTTGTTACCCTTATTAGGTGCCAGCTTCAAATAATCTTCATGAGAAAGTTTTCCATCAGCGACCAACTGAAATTTAAATTTTGTATATACTTTTTGGTTATAATTTTTAATTCAATGTAGAGACAACAAAATAAATTAGTTACTTTTGCTAATGCGTCGTAAGGCGATGCTGGCGTTGTTTCGAGAATTTGTGAAGCTATAGGGTTGATAGGTATTGATGGTGTGGGTTGTGAAGGTGCAGGCACCATACAGGGCGCAGGTACCATTGCGGGATTCATTGTCGGTGCCATTGGTGTATTAAGGGGTGCCAAGATATTTTGATTCGGAATCGGTTGAGGCAAAAGTTGGGGGTTGGGTTGTGGGGGATAATATTGCTCATTGTACCCAGTATATGCTGGCACCTGTGGATATTGGTATGAAGGGCCTCCATACTCATTACTCACAGGTGGCACATACTGTGGTTCCACTGGCAAAGGCAAATCGGTTGATGGTTTGCTGTATTTATCAGGGTAAAGAAAATCATCCTTTTGAACACGACTTTTTGATGTAGAGCGAGATCGTGTTCGCGATCTTGTTGAAGTGTATGTTCTCTTGTAAGGCGAACGCGAACGCGATCGGCGCTCCCGACGAGGTTCTGGACTCCGATTTCTTCTCATTCGCTGTGGGCTGTGACGTGGACTCCATTGAGGTGCATGCGCAGGACGTCTTGGACTACGGTGACGTGGATTGTGTGGTAATGGTTCTTGGCCTCTGAATCGTGTGTCATAATGACGCTTTGAAGGAGATATACGACGGTATCTAAACGGTGATCGTCTGAATTGCCGGTTCTGAGACGAATCAAAAGTTGTCCTAAATGGTGGTTCATGACGAAATCGAGGAGATTCCCGACGACGTTTAAATGGATAATCTCCTTGATCCCTATAAGAAAATCTATTCTTGCCTTCATGGAAATCAGGTCGTTCCCTAAAACCGCGATGTCTATCATCATCAAATTCATGTCTTCCCTTCATACTGCGATGCTTATCTTCATCAAAATCATGTCTTTCCTTAATGTCCCTGTGGAAATCTTCATTTGAATCATGTCTTTCTTTTATTCGCTTCTTCATTTCAAATTTTTCTTCTAATTTCCTCTTCTCACTGATTGATTCATCAAAGTAGTCGTCCAATTCAGTACCAGGGGGACGCAAGTCGTCTGAAGATTCTAGATGTTTGGCAAGAAATTCCTTCACCTTAACTTCTTTATCCTTCCGTATAGCTTCTTGAGTTTTGCTAGGATCTCGACGGCTTCCTGGTCTGATATAATCATCTAAATGTTTATTTTCATGCGGACTATCTCTGGATCCACGCCTTGAATTTCTTTCTTCATTTACGATCAGTTCGCGCAAATCACTGACGCTGTTGACTGCTTCCTCGTCGATGCGTCCTCTAGACCGTCGTTTTTCCTCGTTGTTCCAACTATCGATCACACTAAGACCATCCATGAAATCTTCTTTATTAAAATCATCGAAAAAATCACTTGGAATGTCCTCCCCTTCGGAAGATCCCTTTTTTGACTCCTCCTTGGACATTTTAAACACAACGGCAAACCACGATTTCGAAGAAGGTACACGTAAATCGTAAGGTACAACCGGTAATAAATCGCACTTAAATTTCTATCAAAGCCCAAAGGTTATAAAAACCCAAGAAAAATACTTAAGTAATCATACAAAATTAGGCGATAAGAGTATTATAATTACAAGTATTTAAACGCTTAAAAACAAAACTAGTCATTAAAACAAAGGATTTCTTAACTTCCGTTTAACATAAATATCATAGAATTTGTTGATATCCAAATAAAATCATCCACAGTTTTCGATTGCGACCACAATTGCGACAAGCGTCAAGCAGCGTCGTTTTCGTCGTTTTGACATTTGTCAATATAGTATATACCAATTACCATAGCTTAACAATTTTCCAGAGACAATAGCTGTAAAATTGTTAAATGTTTTATAATGTGGTATAATGGGTATAATATTATTTATGTATAACGCATTTCACTAAAGAAACGAATCTTAAATGGCGGCGCTCTCGGAGCAATTAACTCGGCGCTTATCATTCCCTCTCGCTTACACACGGCCGTACGGTATGCAAAAAAATAGGGTAAAGTAAAATCATTAAAATGTATTTGATTTTCCCTATAATACTTTTTATCATAAATTTACAATGAAAATTATGTATTTGCGATAGTAAATAAAATTTTATTGGAATTTGACATAATATGGTTTTTGGAAAAAAAGGGGTTCAGTCTTAGAGTATATATACTATCTATAGAGTGCGAACAACGAAGTGGGAACAGTAGGCACAGGTGGGAACAACACGACGTTCCCGCCGCGAGCGCTCTTAGTCGTGGTTGAGTGTTATCGAAGTGCGTTTCTCTAGGGATTTTTTTCATATTTACGAATAAACATGGTGAAATGTGCAGTTCGATCTTGCAAGAACGATACTAGAAAAAACACAAAATTGAAATCCAGTATCACATTTCATCGGTAAATCGATTGATGTATTTATTTTTATGAAAATAAATCTAGCATCAATATTATGAATGCGAATGTATTATAGTGTAAATATAAAGTATGTTATGTTACGATATTATATTTTAACAGCTAAATTGATTTTTGAAGATTTTGATAGGTATAGAATTGATAAAATTGAATAAAAAATTATTAATATTGTTTATTATTTCATTTTAAATTATTAATTATTTCTTATTTTTATTTAACATTTTTTAAATACTATTATTATTTGATTTATTATTAAAAAAATAGGACTAAACCCGATTTTTTATTTATTAACTTTAATATTTAAGAAGTCCACACGTTTTTCAGCGTTTTTCAGATATTCCAATTAAACATTTTAAAGTGAAACTTTTATTAAATCGTCTCAAACTTTTTGGTCTGTGTAGCGCATGTCGCGTGACGCACGATACGTACGATAATTATCGTACAAATACGATAATTTTTAGTTAAATGTCTATAGTGTGAAAAAAAGTTTCACTTTTACCGTGGTTTCATAAAACCACACAACATTTTTTTTTAAACTACAATTAATACAAGACATATTTAAATGGAATAAACACACTTTATTCACTTGGCAAACAAATTTAAAATTACATATTTATACTTTATTCATACATTTCTTTATTTTCTCCTTTAATAACATATTGAACATAAAATTTACTTATGATACATATTTATTTACATAACTTATCGATAGCTCAACACTCAATTGATACCTATCCATCCCTATTCTTAGATCATTAAGTAATGGATGGAGTACGCTGGCAAATGTTCTAACTAAACTTTCTGCTGATTTTGGTGCGGGGAGGGTAACTCACACTATTGAAACACAATCACACATTCACAAAAATAATTTGTGTCACGAAAGTCGTAAAAATTTACGACCTTTTAAGCGACGAGTTTTTAAATTCAACTCTATCCCTAAGTTCATAAAGATTAAATTTGTATTTCATTCCAAGTTGTCTCGTGGGGAGTGCGGTTCAATATCGCGTTCTAAATTCAACTTTATAACTTAGATCATAAAGATTAAATTTGTATTTCTTCAAAAGATAGTCTCGTAATGAATGCGGTTCATTATCGCGTTTTAAATTCAACTTTATCTCTTAGTTCATAAAGATTAAATTTGTACATTTTCTTTCCATGATAGTCTCGTGGGGCCGCATCAATGATCGAGTAAACATGACTCGATTATTTGTCTTGATCATATCGCTAAACGATACATCGACGATTATTAGAAATTGCATTTAATTAGAAATGTACGTTAAAAAAATAAAAAAATATACACAAATGAAAGGTTATTCCATCTTTTTTAATATTCGACATGTTTGAATTGGTTCTGCAAGACTTGAAAGTGCAAAACGGCATTTTTAGCGGAGCACTCGCAGACGTCCTTTCGATGTTTTACGAATACGCAGAGTGTTTGTAATCGATTACGCAAGTAGTTTTTATGAAAGCGTAAGATTTTTCGATTCGAATAATCTTATACCTCGGCGAAAGGGGAAACGCCTGCGAGTGTTATCCATTACTTAATGATCTAAGTCCCTATTTGTCACACACACATCTATATAGTATCTATAGCTCATCTGCCCACGATGCGCACTAGTAGTTTGTGCAATACACGCGCTCTATACTATTGTAATATATACTCTAAAGTCTAAGCTAAAAACATATTGTGTCAAATACCAATAATTTTTTTTACTATCATTTCAAATTTTTTATTATGATTATTTACTATCGCAAATACATATAATTATCATTGTAAATTTATGATAAAACTATTATAGGGAATATCAAAGACATTTTAGTAATTTTACTTCCCATTTTTTTTGCATACCGTACGGGGCGAGGGAATGTAATGCGACGCCATATGATCGTTTCTCTATGGTTTCTCTAAACGTGTAGTCTTTGAAAATAACACATTACTTCTATAGTCTATGCCATATCTTCACAACAAACATATTGTCAAACAGTCAAATTGTTAATAAATGTCTATGTCCATTATTAAAATTTCGCCGAAACCTTGAAGCTCAAATATTATGTTTATTTAAATTTAGCAGGAAACTGCTTCCAAATTTATTTGGAACAATGGAGCTAACTCAGAGATTAGAATGCACACAAGAATTATTTTCAAATCAATCAGAAAGACTATGTCCAGAGCAGGTAAAACTTATTCTAAAAAATTGGAGGTAAATAAACTGCAAGTATTAATTTAATGAACTTTTTTGTAGATTGGATTCATAGGGATATGTGGAACAAAATACCCCGTGAAAAAAGGACCAAACAAAATCGGCAGAGATCCACAAACATGTAATATAGTTTTAAATCTGAATGTAAGTAAATTACCAATTGTTTTCAACTAGCATACTGCCCGCGGCTTCGCCCGCTTTGTCTAAAACCGAATAAATTATATACTAAAACCTTCCTCTTGAATCACTCTATCTATTATAAAAAAACGCATCAAAATCCGTTGCGTGGTTTTAAAGATTTAAGCATACAAAGGGACATAGGGACAGAGAAAGCGACTTTGTTTTATACTATGTAGTGATGTGTTTAAAAAAAAATTAGTTTTAATGTGTTTGCATGGAAAATAGCATTTGCATTAATATTCTATTTTATTTTCAGTCCATTTCACGTCAACATGCTGTGTTGAATGTTTTAAGTAACAATGAATACATGCTCATGGACCTGGACTCGGCAAATAAAACAAAACTACTAGATGTAAGAGTACTAATTTTATTCATTTTTATGTTGTGATTTATGTACAAAAATGTTTGTAAAATATTTTAGAATTCTGTGATATATTTGCGCGCCTCATTTAGAAAAACATATATGTAAAAGTATTCTATTCTCAACTTCTTAACTTCTGAATTAGGTATACAATTTACTGGGCTTCAAGATCTTTTGTTTTTTTCAATATGGCACTTAAATGGCAATTGAAGCATCTAATGAAATTATATTTGGTATTTTATATATTATTTGCATATGGAATTTTACTAGGAAAATTACATTTTAATAATAAATATCATTGACCTAGGGGCTATCACATGTCACATGCAATCAAATTATGTATTTACAAAATATATTGTTATATCATTATTTAGAATTTTTGTTTGATTTCCATTACACACTATGTGACTTCGAAATTTAAACAATTATTATATGAATGCAGAGCTACATATAACTGAGTTTTATTGTGTGGAATCTAACTGTTATTTGCATATTAGAACCTGTTTTATTATTTGAAATACACTAAGAATTATACTAGACATACATATTTATGTATGTCTAGTAATGATATTTGTCACATTAAACCTTTTTATACTTTTCAGAAAACTCTAAAGCCATACATACCTCATCCTCTAAAAAACGGCGACACTATACAGTTTGGTCAAGTATTTGGTATATTCAGATTGCTTGAAGAAGAAACAGACCTGCCGATGACACAAGCACTCGACATCCCTGACACACCTGTAGCAAACAGATTTGTGTCCAGGATACATCAAGTTACAACAGTGCCTGAGTCTCCTGATGCCAGCTATAAGGTAAAACTTTAAAAAATAGAGTTTTTTAATAGAAGAAGTTTCATATGCCAAGATGTTTTAGTTTAAAAAATGTGTTAATTTATTTCACACTTGTTGCCCTAGCAGACAGTGTTCTGCCTTATTCTCCTTTTTCGTGTTTTGTCTCTATAAGAAGCTTCCTTGTACCTTAACAAAAACAAAAAAAAAAAAGGAATTGAATTGGTTGAGACCTTCTCAAGTTTTATACTTTGCAACACATTTGCCAATTTATTCTATTATATAGATCATACTAAGATTGACTAAAATATTTAAAGGTGTATTATTTTACAGGATGACTCATTTATAGCTCCATCACAACCAAAGCAGAAAAATACATTTAAAAGTCCTAATACTAATTACATCAAAACATCAGGAAAGACTATTTCAATACAACCTGTTGGACAAAAGAAGATTGATAATGTGTATTGGAATTCATCCAAAAAATCCGACTCATTTAACTTACATAATAATTCGAGTAGCATCAATGAGTCATTGATTTCTGTGAAATCAAGTGATACAAGTGATGTAAATAATATTCATGAACAGGATACACAAGTTCCTAATCAGTTTTGTAATATTAGTAATAATGAATCTATTTTTGATGCTGCTACACAAATACCTGATATTGAAACAGAAAAACCGAGTTCACCTAATATTTATAGTATGGAAACACAAGTACCTGTTAAAGATTGTGAAGATAAAATCAATGAAAATCACATAGAATCTGTAATTAATGATAAAGAAAATGATGTTAGTATATTCAATGCTGAAACACAACAATGTGAATTTAAAACACCCACAAGTAATCAGGTTATCCATAAAGTTGATGTGAAAGACAAATCACATAGTTCAGATGATGTAATACTATTTAATGAAATAGATAGTCAGGCTCTTGATGATAACTTTGAATCTCAAGCTATATTACCACCAAGTCCAATATTTAACAAGTCTAATAATTCGAGTTCAAGTAGAAACACAAGCCATGAACAGAAAGTAGAGAATGAAATAGAAGCAAAAATATTAAAGATTAAAAGTCCTCTACCAGATTCCCCAAAAATCGATGATTTTGACTTCTTGCCTACACAAATAATACCTAAAAAGTCTATTGAAAATCCATTGGAAAATGACGATATTGATATTTTACCAACTCAAAAAATATTAGCAAAGGAAAATGATGATGATGTCACAGATTGTGAAGACGAAATTGAAGTGCCTAAAGAGCGTTCGAAACCCGCGGAAGATGAAGATTTAACAGATTTTGAGGATAATTTGGATGATGAAAAAATTGCTCCAAATAAGGAATTGAACTTTGAAGAATTAGCCACGCAAGTTATAGAGGAAGATGTTCCAAAAAATAAAGAAAATAAAGGAAATTCCACAAATTGTAATTTTGAAGACATGCTAACACAGATTATTCCAGAAGAAAATGTTCGTGACAAATCCAATGAGATCATAAATTTAGAAGATATGCCAACACAGGTAATACCAGCAGAATTACCAAAAGCTGAAAATAAAATTTTAAAACAAATAAGCAAAAGAGATTTCACAAATTTTAAAGTTCCTGTAATGTCACCAAAAGCGCAAAAGAAAAAAGGCATTTCAAAAGTGGAATCTCCAAATAAGGTGACGCCAAAAAATGATATTAAACTTACTTCTTCGAGTACAACAGTAGATGATGATGATTCCAATTATTATGCGGCTACTCAAGAACTATTTGATGATCTGTGCACCCAGAAGGAAACTTCAGAAATTTCTGAACAAGAAACAGAGAGGCAACTTACGAAAGATAATGTTCAGAACATTTCACCAGATAGTAGTGAGGGAGAGGATAAAATAGAACAGTTTGTTTCTTCTCTGTCGAGACAACAGATAAGAGAGGTTGTTGGGGTGGAAAATAACGAAATACGAAACAAAATTTCGTTACTCAAGAGAATACCCAGTGATAGTTCTGATATGGAAGTTACTCCTAGAAAAATTACTTCATTACAATTTATGGAAATTGATTTACCCAATAGCCAAGAAATTAAAACTAGTGTAACATTACAATCAAAAGCCACGGTTACGGACTCCTCCAGCGATTCAGATACTGACAAAGATACGAAACAAAATACTCCTTTAGTGTTCAAATCGAAAAAAAGAATACCAAAAGAAGCTAAAATAGATTTAACTAAAAAATTCGATACATCACATTTACCTTCCAGGATAATAACGCGCGTGCGAAAACCTACAGAAAAAGTTTTAAATGGCAACCAGTCCAATATTTCAAAATCTATTTTAAAATCAAAGATCATAATGGACCAAGAAGATGGTATAAACACAGATATAATTAATGAAAACCTTGCCAGACTTAAAAGCGAAAAATCTAAAAACATAGATAGTGAAACTTCTAAAACAAGCAAAGAAGCAAAGTCTGGAAATAAAACTGAACCTCAGAAAATACAAATCAAAGAAACACCAGCTCTAACCTCGAAAGAGGCCAGCAATGATATTAAAATAGACAACAATAAGAAACAAGAAAATATTGATGCAAACATAATTAAAGATTATAAAGGGTCGAGAAAAACTCGCAGCAGTAATAAGAACCTTAGTAATACTCAAATAAATGAAATCAGTGTTAATAAAAGTAATTCAGATTCAATAACTGAGGATAGCCGTGAAACGCGAAGTCGTAGCAAGGCAAATACAACTGTTAGTAAAAGATCCATGGCTATAGAAATCGAACCATTGCCAGCAAAACGTACACGAAATAAACGTGTCGTTGAAATAATAGATTCATCACCGGAAACAGAAGTAAGGCGGAGTAGGCGAACGAAATCTAATAAGGAAGAAAATGACAAATCAAAGAATACAAGCAGCTCTATTCAACATGAAGAAAGCACTGTTTATAGTTTATCGTCAGGGTCAGACGTGGCTTCGCCTAGATTAAAAAGGTCCGCGTCAAAGGACTTTTTGTTGCCACCTAGAAAAAGGGGTAGACCACCAAGACCTGCGACTGCATTGGGAATCGGTTTGAGGGCAACACCGGCGAGAAAACTCAAAACGCAACATGTTTTGTTAACAGCCTTTCCGAATGAGGAAGTCAAAACCAAGTTGGAAGAGTTAGGTAAGCGCTTTGAGATTTATATTGGGGCTAAAATGTTAAAATATCTTAAGTTATTTGAATTTATTTGAGACTTAAAACTCTTTGTCTTTGTGTTGCTATAAATACAATTGCTTTCATTTTTGCTTTGGAAAATCGATTTTTTTTTTACACTTTAAACGGCCAGATTGCGTTCAAACTTTGTAGATTTATTGAGGACCGATGACAATACACTAATTTGATAAAATTTTCTATTTTTTAGTTCGGTTTTCTATAAAAAGCGTGTTTTTTAGTTTTTTTAAACTATTATTATTTCTATAACTGTTTTTACTTACATTTTTCAGGATTTTTTAAATCACTTTTCGTGTTATGTTCCAGGAGCAGTAATTGTTACAGATGTAAAGAAATGTACAGTTGTACTAATGTTGAAAATAAAGAGGACATTTAAGTTTTTGTGTGCAGTGGGACTGGGGAAACCCATAGTGGGTCAGCAGTGGGTTCAAGCGTGCGTTGATAATAAAGTTATTGTTGGTATGTATTTTTATGCCTTTTTAAGAAATATTTTAAACTAACTTTCGCCCGCGTTTTCAAAGAAATTTCGCATAGTTCCCGTTCCCGTGGGATTTCCGGAATAAAACCTATCCTATGTGTTAATCCAAGTTACCCTCTATATGTGTGCTAAATTTCATTGTAATCTGTTCGGTTGTATTTGCGTGAAAGAGTAACAAACATACATACACAGAAACTTTTGCATTTATAATATTAGTAGGATAAGATTATTTGCGGTTTATATTTAAAAGGTGGTTATTAAATGAGCAATGAACTATGATTTTTAAATGATAGAAAATCCTTGTTGGTCATATTTACAAGCAAAAAATTGTTTTCTAAAAATATTTTTTATAATGGCCTCTATTATTATTAGGAAGGAAAGGAATCAGTACATCATTATATTTACATGATTATTCTACGATTGTATAATCGGAAACGTTGTTGAAAAGATAACGCTAATGTTTTGAATTGTAATATTATTATCACCACAACAATATAATTTTAGCATTGCATATAATAATAATTATACATTTAATAGCTTTCCTGTGTTCCCTCTTATCAGGCTATGCGAGTGACATCATTATTATTTATTAATAATATGCCTTTCAATTGGTGAAATTGTTTTCAAAATCCTTGTAATAATAAGTACAAAAAATCTGATTTTTGCCCATCCATAATATTGTTTTAATTATTAGTTATAATATACTAGCTTACCGCCCGCGGCTTCGCCCGCTTTGTCTAAAACCTAATAAATTATATACTAAAACTTTCCTCTTGAATCACTCTATCTATTAAAAAAAACCGCATCAAAATCCGTTGCGTAGTTTTAAAGATTTAAGGATACAAAGGGACATAGGGACAGAGAAAGCGACATTGTTTTATACTATGTAGTGATATTGGTTAGGTGAAAAGTTTGAAGCGCGCTTTTGTATGATGTATTTACCAATAATTACCGCCTCCTTAGGACAGTGGTTAACGCATGAGCGTAGAATCGAGGATTCCTGGGTTCGATTCCCGGTGGAGATGAAGAAAGAATAGTCTCTTTCTCACCTACTTGTCCCTATAGAAAATCGATCAGTGAAACAGATGTATGAAAATGCATCTGCCCCTTACCACACTAGGGATACGGGACTTCACTTTATAATGAAAAAAAAAACATATATTAAAAATTAATATTGTTATTTCAGACCCCTGGCTATACCTATTACATGATGAAGAAATGGAAGAAAGATTTCACTTCAGCCTCCAAAGGACCCTAGTAAGCAAGAGGAATTTCTTAAAGGGCTACAACATCACCTCGACGCCTAGTGCTCAGCCCCCTGAAGCGGAAATGAAATGTAAGTATTATAAACGTTATAATCATATTTTTGGATATTTTAAATGCAATATTTTTGTAATCTATGCTAGATTGTTTTATAAATTAAAAATTGAAATCTCGATATATTTCAAGATTTCCTAAAATTTTTAATTTTTTTAAAATCTCAAATTATAGAAATAATTTAAAAAAATAAGTATTGGAAATTATAAAAAAACGCGATTAACCGCTTTTAAATTGAGCATATCATAGCTAGACTTTTTTTCATAAGCCAAAATACATCAAAGAAAACCCAGAAATTTTTATTTGTTCCAATTATATCCTTAATTATTCTCAAATATTTATTCATAATTTATTAACATTGCAGTAATAGTCCAATGTTCCGGAGGTCAGTGGAAGGAAGGCGGGTCCAACTGGGTTGTGGTATCATCCCGGAACGATAAACATCTGTGGCCGGATCTATTGAAAATGGGCGCCATTATTGTTTCCACAGAATTCATTCTAGGTGGCGTAATGTTGCAGAAATTAGAAGTCGACAGATATAGATTGGCTTAACGTTTTGCAAATATTTCGTGTAAATAAGAATGTTAGTTATATTTGTTGTTTTTAATGTAAATGTGTTTTTTATTGTCTTACAAAATGATTTAAGTGCGTTTTGGAATTGTTTTGGAGAAATTTTAATTATCCCTCTGTTAAATTATCTTGGCCTTATTATTATCAATAATTTAATCAGAATTAAAAAAAAAGGAATCAGTTGTGAAATATCTGGTCCATACTCCATCTGGGGTTTCTAGAATCGATTGTGTCATATGAGAAATTAAAAACATTCAATCAAAGGCTAATTATATTGTTATTCCATAAAGAACTAAAGGGACGCAAGACAGTTTTTACTTTTAGTGCCTATACTTGTAAATAAGTGGAATAATAACTTATACAAATTAAATTTCACAACTGTTTCCTTTATTATATGAATATTTACAACTTTTGTATTTCTCGTGTTAAATTCAAATCCAAAATGTATAAATGAATCTTTTAATATTTTAGTTTAGCTTTATATTAAGCTTAGGCACATGCATTTACCATCATATTATTACAAAAAAAAAAAAATATATTGACTGGACTCAGATCAATGTAACTGTTATACTTAATTGCTTAAATAAGAAATCCTTCAAGTACAAAATGATATATTTCAGAAGTTTATTATAACTTTCATTCTAGAAATATATATTTTTTATCTTTTACCAAATACATTTGGAATCAAAGATTTCAATTCCAGTGTTTCAGTTAGTATAAAAGTAATGTTGTATGACAATTTTATTAGCTTTAAGAATTATATTTCGATTAACCAACCCACCATAAGCACCATAATATTATTTTACAAAAATATGAATCATCACATAGTAACGAAAAATTGTTTTATTAAAATTTATAAAAATTGTAATATCTTTATGTATTAAAAATATTGTATAAATGAAACTTCAGTGATTAATGATTACTTACTTATTATTATTTTACGAATTGTATAATTTCAAATAATTTGGCTTAGTTTTAACAATGTTTTTAAATATTTTTATGTTATTGTAATTATAATTAATAAATGAGTTTTTATAAAAAAGTGTTTTCTTTTACCATTCGTTTACCTTCCTTCGAAAAAATCGCACGATTTGAGTCATCACACGGTGCATTTAACCTACTTCAAACGAGCGAATGCTCATTCTAATTTCTAACCCCACTATGTCAAATTATTTTAGTGTTAACAGGCGTGGAGCATTCTTTCGTTGTTCTAAGTGCGTTCGATAAGATTATAGTATATGCAATGTTAATACTGAACAACACGGCATACGATTTTTCGTTTACACTAAAAGATCACGAAATAATGCTCTAGCTCTATGTTCGTTTGTGAACGCAAAATTATCCGTGCCGAACGCTTCTTAACGATCGCGATACCAACAAAACGAATTTTGAAATTCATAAGGAAGCTCGCACACTAACCCGCATCGAATCGTCCGAATCTGTTAGAACCCCAGAATTTCGGAGGTCATGAGCGAGGTGCGTGTGCAGGTGTGCGAGGTTTAAAAATATTTCATTTAAAGAATTATAAAATTCGTTGCGTTCGACGATTTCAGCTCCGCACTATGATAAGTGTGCATTCACCTTTAGCATGTACCATGCCTAAAACTTACTCGCGATGCATTTTGATAATACTTGGCAGTGATGTAGGTAGCTTATGTACCTACTAGAATAACACATGAGCCCTAGTCTACTTTTTATGTTTATGCAATAGATTGCATAAACATTCATTTAAAATTAATTTCGTCAAAAAACAGCTAACTGCACAATCGATCAGTGGAATTGGCTTTTTTGCGTCGGATTGTCGCTTGTCGTGAAGTTAGGTACCTACCTACATAGGACTCGATAATATATTGACAACTAGCTGTGCTGTGCCCCGCGGAGAGTGAAACAAACTTTTCAGCTTTAAAATATTAGTAGGTATCTATGGATGTAAATGTTTATACTTAAGTAGATGAAAATGGAAAGGAATAGGAATTGAACGATCAATGAAATAATTTGACTGGATATAGAGTTTTGTATTGAATTTAATGAAATGGGGATATTTAAAACAAAACCAAAATACGATCACAATATTTTTTATTTCCTATAAACTTAAATAACTAACAAATTAACAATACATTGTTATGGCTTACAAATATTACATCAGCATTCGTTTTTGTATAAAAATAGTTTATTGATTATTTTATGATAAATAAAAAATACATTATATTAATGCAATACCTTGATAGCCCTTAATAATAATGCAATTGGAATGTTTATATGAAAATTGGTTTACTGCATATGAATACATAGATACATACAAAGATTTGTGGTATTACTTAGTGTAAGCATAATACATATAATACATTACGTTATTTGTGCAAACTTACACATTTAATATTTGTCATGTAAGTATGTAATTACTATATTTTAAGGAGTTGTAATTTTGACTTACTTCACATAAGTATTCATGTAAGGTTGTAGTTAGGTAATAAAAATATATACTTATAAAATATTTGTAATAAAATAACAGAATTTATACAAAAAAATATTCTGATACAGATTATATTATACAAACATAAAATAAAAACATCTTAACCAATTACAAAATCAAACTTAGAACAAATTAATTTTATAATTATAACAAAAATGGTTATTGCAAGGAAATTTCCCGATCATAGGTTTTATATAGAACTTTTTCAATACACATATAATTAGTGTAAGCGAGATAGAATGCCGTTCATTTCTAATGAGGAAGTGAGACGAAATGTTATATTACCTATTTTAAATACTTTTCACACACGCAAGTTAAACGAATATTGGCCTTAACAATGTTACAAATGTATAAAAAGTTTTACTATTACGGATGATTATTATTGAAATACACACATTAATTATTACTGGCATGTTTTGTATTTGGTTATTTAAAAAATAAGCGAGGTATATTTTAACAGTCACTTAACGAGCCATATTTTTATTTTCAATATCTGAAAACCAGAAAAGACGTATCAATTGTAAATTATAATTTACAAACAAAAATTAACATACAAACTTAATTGTTAAATAGTCATCAAACACATTCGCAAATTAAAAGACACTATTCGCACATTGTGATGTCACCGTTTTTTATACAATTCAGTTTATTATATTTTATCTACATAAAGGTGCACACACATTACGCCTGCGGGTTTTTCTTCATTAGTTCAAGGTCAGCTTCAACCATATCTACTACAAGTTCTTCAAACGATATCCGAGGCGACCAGCCCAGTTTCTGTTTAGCTTTTGACGCATCACCTAGTAGTAAATCCTGAAATATAGAAGTATTATATGTATCAGTGTTGTATAAATTTCATGGAAGTAAAAGAAAGCAAGAATGCTTTCTAACCATTTTAATAAATAGTTTTTGACTGATTTTTGCAGTCAAAGGTGGTTTTGACCGGCAATGAGTTTTGAATGTAACATTATACACTTTGTATGACTTTCACATGGAAACTTCCTCAAAAATTATCAATTTATATAGTTATCAAATATTAATGCATCGGTAATGTGCTTGCACAGGTCTAGCGTAGTAAGGGATCAGTTACATATATTAAATAAACGCTATATTCCGAAAAACTAAACACAATTTCACTTTATAATGCTTTGGTCCTTCGAGCCGGATCTTTTTAAAAACATTTAACAATAACAGGCAACAAGCATATAATAGAGGTATTCTACAGTCATTTAACGCAAATTCACCGAACGCTTTCTGAGAATAACACTACGCCACTACCACATACTTATACAATTCATAAAGACGTACGTGACAATATCACTCTTCCAACAAGCATAAGGTCATTCAAACTCAAACTCAAACATTTATTTATTCAATTAGACTTCTTCTAGAAGCACTTTTGAAACACATTTAAATGCAACATCTAACTCAACCCCACTTGCCACTGAATCCCACCCCCCACTCACCACTTCAGTCGGCCGGAAGTACTTCGGATTGACCC
>CAJQZM010040171.1:0-18556 GCA_907164665.1 Colias nastes | reverse complement strand
TTTCATTAATTATACTACAAATAATACGCTACGTTCAACCCGATGAAAGTTCGTACATCCCATACATGACGTACATGTTGATGATGAGTTTGATAGCTTTGTTCCTTCATTCTTACATTCGTTTATTCGTTCACTTATACATTTATTAATTCGTTCGATTGTTCATTCGTTCATTCTTTCCATTCTTATTCTAACAGTTCTATTAATGAACTTATCCTAGTATTTCTATAAGTGTCATCTATACTATATAAAAATGAAACCCGTTTTCCTTGGTTACGGCATCACGCGTAAACGGGTTGACCGATTTCGATAATTCTTTTTTTATTATATTCCTTGAATTACGAGGAAGGTTCTTATGTATAGAAAACGTAAATATGTACCACGGGCGAAGCCGGGGTGGACCGCTAGCTAATTATTAAACTTACTTTTCGTATTTCAAAGAACCTTAAATTCTAAACATATGAAATGTATGTAGTATGATAAATTATATTCTAGTTGAAGTAGTATTAAATTTATTAGTTTTCCCATTGTTATGTTTTATAATTTGTTTGTTCAAAATATGTATTTATCTGAAGTTTCATGAAAAAATAATGAAATCTAAATTAAATATATATTTCACAGATTCCAAACGAAACACAGCAAACAGTATGCCAGTGAAATTGAACACGCCAAGAGATTGAATATATTCAGACAGAACCTTAGGTAAGTTATTGTTTATATTTCTAAGTACTATTATTCAATTTGATATAATGCCAAGGCTTGAGTTGTTATTTGTATAAGTATAAAATATACGTAAAAATAATCGCAGTTCGTACTGTACATTTCGACAGTATTTATTTGTGCAAGATTGCAAATTTATTAAAAACTGTAAAAAAAAAACTAATATAATATAATATATATATATGTATATATTATATACTAATAATATTTTATTTTCTTGTTTTTGATTTTACGTTAGTATTGGTGGTCTCCACTGGGAGACAGACGCTCGAAGCGTTAAGTTAAATAAAATGAATATAAAAGTATAAAATAAATGAGTATAAAAGTCCGTTAAAAAATGTTTTATCTATATAAATAAAAAGCTGAAGAGTTTGTTTGTTTGAACGCGCTAATCTCGGGAACTACTGGTCCGATTTGAAAAATTATTTCGGTGTTAGATAGCTCATTTATCGAGGAAGGCTATAGGCTATATATCATCACGCTACGACCAACAGGAGTGGAGCCACGCGGGTGAAACCGCGCGGAGCAGCTAGTTTATAATAATCTCTTTTCCCTTATACAGATACATCCATTCAAACAACAGAATGCGTCGCGGTTTTACACTATCAGTGAATCATCTCGCAGATCGAACTGATGATGAACTGTCTGCGCTACGAGGACGCAAGTACTCCGGGCCTAACCCTGGTGAGTGTTAACCTTTAATTTTTGTAAATAAAATAAATAATCTATAAATACAAAATCATTTAAATAGATAGAATAAGCAAAATCAAAAATATTCGTAAAGGAATCTATACTAATATTAAAGTTGAAGAGTTTGTTTGTTTGAACGCGCTAATCTCAAGAACTATTGGTATAGGCTATATATCATCACGCTAAGACTAACAGGAGCAGAGCCACGCGGGTAAAACCGCGGGGCACAGCTAGTCTGTATAATTAAAATGAATCGCCAAAATATGTTTAATTGTTTAGGTAAGTGTAAAACTCGAGAAGGGCTCGACTTCTGCGAAGGTTTTTATATGGAGAAAAAACGAAAAAGGGGCAATTATTTTTTTATTCTGTTTACAGGTCTACCTTTCCCATACGGCAGTGCTGAATTGGAAGACATGAGTGTAAAACTGCCCCCAGAATTCGACTGGAGGCTGTTTGGTGCTGTTACACCAGTTAAAGGTAAATATTATGAATAAAACATTATAAAACCTAATCAAAAGGTAATATTTAATGTAATTTGTGTGTTATTGTGTTTATTGTAATATTGTGGATTCAAATAAATAATATTTCTTTCTTTCTAATTCGAATTGAAATAAAAACCATTAATACGAAATAACAAAAAAGCACGCAAAAATTCTTAAATATGAATTTAAAAGAAATTCTATTTCAAATCATGGGAAAATGGCTTGAGTGATGGTTAACGATTTAAAAATAGCTTAATTTTATTACATACAGCTCAGTCCAACTCATATATTTTACTATATTTGATTTGAATTTGATTTGATTTGATTTGATTTCTATTCCAGACCAATCAGTATGCGGTTCGTGCTGGTCCTTCGGTACAGTGGGTGCTGTGGAGGGAGCCCTATTTTTGCATAACGGAGGTCACTTGGTTAGACTGAGCCAGCAAGCGCTCGTTGATTGTTCTTGGGGGTGAGTTTATTCAAATTCAAATTCGATATTTGATATTCGACATTCGAAATTCGACATTCGACATTCGACATTCGACATTCGACATTCGACATTCGACATTCGACATTCGACATTCGATATTCGAAATTCAAATGTTGTTAGAGAAATAGAGAATGAAGTAGTTTTGTATTCTTTATGTGTGTAATAATGTGCTTGATTTTATTCATGTACATTATACGCACGATCAAAAGGAAATATAATATAAATCAATTATTCTATGTACCTACATGTTCAAAGCATATTAACAGAAGTGCGAGCACGAAAACTATCGTCAAAATATGGGAATTTTAAAAGCACGCGTTATAAGAAATAATGTTTTATACGAAATAATGTCGTCATATTCTTTAGGATGATACAAATACTATTCGACGATCGTTTTCGTGCTCACGCTTTATTTCGATCCATGAGAATCCTACTAATATTATAAATGCGAAAGTTTGTTAGGATGTGTGTGTGTGTGTAATATGTGTTTGTTACTCTTTCACGCAAATACTACTGGACCGATTACAATGAAATTTAGCACACATATAGAGGGTAACTTGGATTAACACATAGGTTTTATCCCGGAAATCCCACGGGAACGGGAACTGCGGGTTTTTCTTTGAAAATGCGGGCTAAGCCGCGGGCGGAAAGCTAGTATGACATAATTTGTCGTATGTATTTTTCATTGTTATAGGGGAAATCAAACTGATTGAGTTGATTTTTTACGAGTATGGGAATTTTTTTCAAAGTTGTAGAATTGTATATCGATCGAAATGTAAAAATTATGTAATGACGATTCAAGTGCTTCTAAAAGAAGTCTAATTGAATAAATAAATGTTTGAGTTTGAGTTATATATCGTATTTTATTCACAGTTTCGGTAATAACGGTTGTGACGGCGGCGAAGATTTCCGCGCCTATCAATGGATCATGAAGCATGGCTTGCCCACTGAGGAGGACTATGGCGGATATCTTGGACAGGTGATAAATCCTACTATTTTATAATAAAAAGAGTGTGACCCACATGTGTCAGAAGTGAAACTTCTTTGGCAAGATTCAAAGATACCAAAATCGTCGTCGACGTGTATACGACGATATGTATAAACATACATATAAATGTAACCGACTCCTTTACACTCGATATAATATATACAGTTTTATTGAAACTTTTATAAAAATTTCATGAGTTTATCTAATAAAAAAAGCATCTTTTGATATATTTAAATTTTGTTTACAGGATGGCTATTGTCACATTGACAATACAACTTTGATAACATCAATCAAGGGATGGGTTAATGTCACCACTAAAAACGAGAATGCACTTAAGGTATAGTTATTTTTATTAAATTTATTTAAGTTTTTTCCGCCCCCCCCCCCCCCCCCCAACCAAAAAAACACCAAATTAAAATTTATTTTTTCTCATATTTTTTTTTATAATTCTACATCAAGATTCTAGAACATGTTTTTTATTTTATCCTTTTTGAGATTTAAAAAAGACGTTTGACTGTTTAAAATATAATAAAAATTACAAATATAAATTAGTAACGACTAAAGTAACTCTCATTATAAATATTTCTATGATACATTTATTAATTTTTAATCCATTCATGCTGAGCCAAGGCCTGTTTGTAGAACACTGTGCACATTAAATGTATCCGTTTCTTTTAATATACTGTGTGTTTTGTTTCTGTTTAATTGATTTTATGTTTTGTGTTTATATTATGTACCTATTTTTTTTGTGTTCTATGAATAAACGAGTTATTTATCTATCTATCTATCTATCTAATTCTCTTATTTATTTCTAGTTGGCAATATTCAAGCACGGTCCAATATCAGTGGCCATCGACGCGAGTCACAAGAGTTTCAGCTTTTATTCAAACGGAGTGTACTATGAGCCAAAATGGTGAGTTATTATTGTTTTAAGATACGAAATAACTTTATTTTTATGCGCACAATATAATAGAACCTATAATCAACTAGTATTTCTAGTAGTAGTTTTCATATAGTAAATAACATACACATTTTATAATTTTTATATGTATGTAAATAAATGAAAATTTAAAAAAACACTGTCATCGGATATTCCCAGAAGAATTAGGCCTATCACCGCGGTAAAAAGTAGTCTAAGCTATCTTCATACCTACACAAAAATATGATAAACAGGTCGAGTCAACATATAGGCTACAAATCATCATTTTAACACCAATAGGAGCATAGCAATGCGGGTAAAACCGCACAGCACAGCTAGTCTATACTAATATTATAAAGAGGAAAGGTTTGTATGTATGTATGTATGGTTTTGACGCATAAACTACTGGACCGATTTTGATGAAATTTGGCACAGACAATCTTTAGACCCTGAGTAAGAACATAGGCTACCTTTTATTGCGAAATATGTACCACGGGCGAAGCCGGGGCGGACCGCTAGTTTATGTATATTTTTGATTGTGTGCTTGAAATAAAATCTGAGTCACCATATTAATATTTAATTGCAGCAAGAACAAAGTAGAAGAACTCGACCATGCTGTACTCGCAGTGGGTTATGGAATCCTCAACGGGCAAAAGTATTGGCTTATTAAGAACTCCTGGTCCAATCTATGGGGCAACGATGGATATGTGCTTATGAGCATGAAGGAGGATAATTGTGGAGTACAGGCTGCTCCTACTTATGTGCTTATGTGAATGAATGAATAAGTTAGGGGGGGGGGGGGGAAAAACCAAGTTCGGCGCCCCCCCCCCGGCGAAATTCCTAAGTTTACGAGCAAGGGGGTAAACTTATGGGAGTTAAGTTAGGGGGGAATAAGTCACTAAGTTTATTTTCTCGAAAACTTGTTTGGGGGTATCCTTAAGTGAGTTCGGGGCATAAATATTATGAATAAAGAAAGTCTAATATGAAATTACTCCAAAATATGAAAATACTGTATAATAGGTGGTCAGTTTTATGTGGAATGAAGAGAAATTGTGCTTTTATATTATTGAATAAATGTGGGTAGTTATAAAAATATCTAAAATATATGTACTTGAAAATGCGGGTAGAACAATTCAACATAAAACATATGACCACTTATTTTATTTTACTATCTATAAGAGATTATGAAGGTCTTGAAAAAGTTTGTATAACCCTGTGAATTTTAAGTTATAAATTTAAGTAAGTACAAATTATTTAGTTTAATAAAATAAAGTGCAAAATTACATTCGCTTTTACATTTTACTACTTCAACTTTCAAGTTAAATTTAATGAAATGTTTTTTAATAAGTAAACTATATATTTTTTCATATAACGTTACTTTAAAAAATTGCTCATATATGTATAAAATACTCTGTAGTTTAAAAAAGTGATAGAAGTGGTATTTCAGAGAATATTATAAAATTTTAAACACTAGGTCTTACTAATAAAATGTTACCCATTCGCTTTGCAATGGATTAGTTATTGCAATAACCTGTCTTGTTTTTATGATTGACGTTTCACGTGAGAAAGAGCAGGACATAGCTATGGTAGAAAATGGTATAATTATCCATTGTTTAACTTTTTATTAGTAAGGCCGTATGATTCGTTTTCCTTATGCACATATGGCATTTTTTTTTGTATAAATAACATTAAAACTTAACTGTCAGCAAGGAAAATGCATCATTTAATTTTAGTTTAGAAACTGAATAAAATACTTGATAAACTAATAATTTTTTGCATCATAGAGATTAGAGATAATGCTAATTAAGATTTGCATGATTATTGGCATGATACAATTTGCTTGCTAATGTTTACTGTATTGTAAAACGTAAAATTTCATCTATAACTATAAAATACCGATTTAATTGTATAAATAAGAAATAGTAGAGATCTAATCATTCGTAGGGAAACCAAATTGTTTTACAATATATGAAAAACTTATTAAATTTCATTGCTTGTAGATGCTATTATTTAGATTTCATAGGCATATGTTAAGTCGAATCTCTAAAACGAATTATATTTCGCAGTAACATTCCATGATATTACTTGTTTAAGAATTATTTTGTGTAATAAACTTTTTATAGAACATTTGAGTTTTATTTTATGGGACAACCCAAAGAGAACGCACTCGTAAGATAATAAAAATATCACAGAACAGTAAAAACCAAGGTAAAAACCAATAGAAGTGCTATAATATTGTCATCATTATCTGTGTCATTAGTATGAAAACCACTGTCGCCAAACCCACACATTTAAACCGATAGCTAAACACTGTCACAGTTGACAGATATATACGTACATACAGTTAGGAAACTAAGCCCCTGCGATGAAATTATGACGTAAGCACTGTTATAGCTATAGGGCTGTTACCTTTTTGATATTTAACCGACTTCAAAAATAAAGGAGGAGGTTATCAATTCGGCCAGTATATTTCTGTTTGCTTTTTTTTCACTGTTATTTTGTGGTAATTTTGAGATTAAAACCCGTTAAAATACAAAAATGGTATACAATAATTTACAAGAAGAAACAATCCGAATTAATACACCTTGTAAAAGTAAATACGTTTTTATCAGTGCTATATTTCGAAATCTTGTTTTGTTATGGACGCCGAAGGCTTTTTAATATACCTAAATTATTTATAATGCTTGATATTTGTATTATACATATATTCAATAATTATTTTAAACCAGAATTTACAATACTTGTATGTAGGTATACCTACTAAATTATTTTTAAAACGATAAATTAAATTAAATTAAAAAACACAAAATATGCAAAAATAAATTAAAATTATTATTATACGAGCATAGAACCTCTACCTTTTTGTTTTAGGAAGAAAAAGAAAATAGTTTGACAGGCATAGTGCTTGACAAAGTGGAGACGTCACGTATCGATAAAAATACAATAATTATTATAATATCTATCTTTTTCTTCCCTAATATTTACGTAATTATGCACATAAATTTAAACAAGATTTTTTAAGGTTTCCATTTTTTTAGATTTTTGTGCTCTTCTAGATTGCGTAAAAAATAGATGCAATCTTTAAACAGAATGGACTCCTAATAGTGACTATTTGCAGCTATCATTTTGATAGAAAATATGTCAACATAATTTAAAACTCATACTGCCATATCTATAGAAATTAAAAAATAGTCTCTTTTTAACTTGTAGTCAGATACGGTATTTACAAATATATTTATTGAAAGGGCTACAAACTGAAACAATCGATATTTATTTAATGTGAAGTGTATCATTGACATCACTTTACTTTTTACTTTTAAACTTTTTTCTATACTTATGTATCTTTGTCATTCAAAATCTGTGGATGTGTCACCCGCTACTATCGATCCCCCTCAATACCCTTAAGATACTCGTAAACACGCTTGCTTGTGTGCGTGAGCCATTTCGGACGTTTTGTATGAAGTTTCCTTACTGTATGTATCTGTATATTGTGACACTGTTCTGTGAAAAATATTATTTATTTATTTAAAAAAAGGCTTACCAATAGATACATAATTTTTTGTTCAAACAATTCAAAATTAACTTAAAATAAACATTAGTATTTACGTATCTAAATTACAGGTAGGTTACGCTTTAACAATTTTTCATAAAAATTAAATTTGAAATTGAAACTAAAAAGTAAAATCTTAAATTTTATACAATTTGTTTAAAGTGTTAACAATATGCTTTTTGAACGAGCTTAGTTTTGAAAAATAAATATCTGTGTTATGATCAACTGTATTATGTACATGGATATGTCGTGGCCATATCGTAGATTTGCTCATTTCATGAAATGATTGATCATTTCGTGAAATGGTCGCATTTCATGAAATGGTTGAATGTCTATTGGCTACATCATGATGTGGTTTGAGCAGATCAATGATAAGAAATCGTTTATCGATATGGCCAACTAAACGCGCGGTTTTTTCATGAAATGATCAAAATTATTTGATCATATCGTAAAATAGTTACATTAATTATAGGTAGAGGCGCTGCAAGCGCTGTGTTTATGTGATAAGTTGGCGGCCGCTGGCGAATGTTTTATTATTCGCAGTTAAAAACTTCATAATTCGTTTAATTACAATATGAAGAAAGTCATAGCAAAGAATTTACGACGAAGAGGTTCGAGTACTATCATGGAAATGGTGGATATCTTATATTGAAAAAAAAATGCGTCTAAAATCCTATAACTACCTATGTTTACTGTATAATATATCCGACTATATTATTATAATTGTTTTTTTTTCTAAAAATTCGCTTCTGGCACTCGCCGGCCGCTGCCGCGGCACGCTCGCTTTGCTTGCTCGGCTCGTGCGTTGTTTATCAAAGTATAACCTAACTTAACCTAACTGTTTCCTATTACAAAAAACGATTCGCTTCTGGCACTCGCCGGCCGCTGCCGCGGCACTAACTTGAATGACAATAAACAAATTCTTTAAATATTCTGAATTTTTTAAATATTTTATCGAATTCCTATATTTTATACGATCTGGCCAAATGTGGATGACAAAATCGTAAAACGTTGACGATTTAACGATCTGGCCAAACTATGTTGGCCACATCATGAAATGCGACCATTTCACGAAATGATCAATCATTTCATGAAATGAGCAAATCTACGATATGGCCACGACGGATACATACAGAATGTATAGGTATATTGATATTAAAGTATGTGCTTTAAAAACATTTACCTATGTAAATAATAAACACGAATATCTCTGGCATGAAAAACTATCTAGATTGTCGATAATTGCTCTAAATTTTGCGTATAATTGAATCTAGAGTGTATTTTAAAGAAATATTTTGATTTAGCGGATACCTATTTCTGAATGAAGAGACGAAATAAAAAAAATATTGAAGAAATGAATCTTTATTTTAGCAAATACATTTTTTACATTAACACAAGATAGAATTACAAAAATTGATTTTTCTTTCAAGTTTTTATTTCTATTAAAATGATGAATTGAAAATTACAATAAAGGAATAGGGCTGTATTATCCTAATGCGGTTGCATCCAAATGCACATGTGATCAACTCGTATTTGGTTCCCGGGACATATATCCTGATGTATGGTTTTCTTGTACTGCAAAAAAAGACATTAATATGATCAAAAATTATTAATTCCCTTTAAAAATACACTACAATAAAGCCTGTGTGCTGGAAGATTTCGACTGATGAAATACATAATTTAAAAAATAATTTAATCATTTATTTATTTATTATCATTTATAAAGCAAAATATAGAAAATTTAAGTCTTGTTAACGTAGATATCTGTACAATGTACAATACAATCATTTAATGCAATCAATCATTATTTGTAAGAAGGTAATACCTATGTGTGTTCGTAATGAATTACTATCACTACATAGCATAAAACAAAGTCGCTTTCTCAATCCCTATATCCCTATGCATGCTTAAATCTTTAAAACTACGCAACGGTTTTTGATGCGCTTTTTTAAATAGAGTGATTGAAGGGGAAGTAGCTAGTAAACTAATCTACCTAACCGTTTTTATTTTTAAATTATATTTTATTAACAACAACAAATTACCGCTCCGCCCGCTCGTACGTATTAGGTACGTAGATATATTTTTAATTCTTACCATGGTGGAGACGGCGCGGTCTCGAATCAAAAATCTTTTGTTTTCTCTAACAATCAACTTACCGACCAATAGTTCCAAGGAGGATAATACGGCATCCAAGTCTTCGTTTCCTTTTGTGGTTTATCTTCTCCCAATTCGTTACCTGGAGCTAAAGGATCATTGGCTTCTCCAGACTTATCAAAATGAGCTCTTAAAGAATCAATTTTCTTCAAAGTTGGCATTATTTTTCCATACGATTTCAGTTTTCGTGATCTCGAATGTATTTTATTTAAGTGATGATAAATATCTATTAATAATTCTAATTGTTGTAACACTTCGTTGTTATTAACATTGTTGTATTTAGGACGTTGTTTATTTTTATTCACTTGTTTCGTTATTCGAATTTCACCATCATTTAGTTCATCGAAATGAGGATTTGTTGGTTTAAAATTCTGATGGTTTGTTATACTTCCTACGTTTACATTATCGTTTCTAAAAACAACGTCTTCATCAGCATCACTGTCAATAATATCATATTTCTCTTCTAGTTCTTTATAAACATTTGTCGCAATATTAATAACCTCATCCTTGTTTAATTTATTACCTTGAAATAAGTTTTCGTGTGCATTATTATTGTTATTCTCTTCAAAATTTAAGTCATTTATTCGTTTCTTGTGAATTCTAAGTATTGGTTTATAAAATGCATTCAAATTGTAATCGTATTCTATTTTACCTTCATCTTCAGTATGTGGTACGATCTTTCTTATAAGTTTCTTTTTTCTGTTAAAATTATGAAGATTTTCGTTCTGATTTCTTTCTTCAGAATCAGTTTTTTTACCTTGATGTTTAGCTATGATAAAAAGATTAGGTTGTTCATTATTGAAATTGGCGATCAATGCTTCTACTAATTTTAAATCCGGTAAATTATTTATTCTAAGAATTGAGCAGTCGCAAAGACTAATAAATATTATGAATACTAGAACGCTAGTTATGTCTGTCTGCATTCTGTATAAATGTTAAGCCGAAGTGACTTTAATTAAGAATTCCCATGAAGCGTAGAATTGGTTTTAATCGGTATTGGATATTAATTTCCTAGAATATGACTTATCAGCGAAGATATTATTGATGATGAATCTACAATTGTAGAAATTCGTTATGTGCCTAGTCTAGATATACCTCAGATGTCCTAAAGGGCGTTCTTTGCGTATCAAACCACAATGTGAAAATACTTTTTTATAATTTTTATCAATATTATTTGTTGTGTTTGTGTGAGTTGAAATGAAAGTTTATATTTTTGTCTGAATTATTTCTTGTTGTTTTTAATTTTTTATTTAAAGTCAATTTAAATCTCTAAAATTTGTAAAAATGAGGATACGAATAACTATATGATAGCTAGGTATATAAATATGCATACTATAAAGAGTGATACTTGTATAAACGAATTCATGTAAGTAATTACAATATTCAGGGATCTCATGTTTACAGATAAATTTTCAAAACACTCTGGTTTTACATACATAAATAATTATATATCCTACCCCAGTGACGAATTAAACCTTTTTGGGGTCATGGGAAAATCGAGTAAAGTTCATTATATATATTTTAGGGGTAAATTAAGAGGTATTTATCACAATAAGCTTCCATTGAGCGCCATTAAAGCGTTTTCAAACATAACAATTTTATTGCGTTTTTCGACATACTTTATAACGTGAAAATAATTGAAATATAAATGAAATAATAAGATTATTTTTGATGAATATGCGCAAATATTTAAACAAGCTATATTTATAATACTGGCCTATATAAAACAAACATTTAACAAAGGAGTCGGATATTGTATTCAGTATGTTACATTTGTATAACATAATGGAAAGCTCTCCTCATTAATGTATATTTAAATGAAGATCTTTAAGCCATGATTTTATGAAGAAAGGGGTGCCAAATATTAACAGTACCACAATGAATAATATGCACTAAAGATGATTTTCATTCAAGGGGTGCGACAAAGCTACCACAGATTATTAAATAGTTATACATCATCATCATCATCAGCCCATATACGTTCCCACTGCAGGGATACGGGCCTCCTATGAGAGATAAGGCCATAATCTACCACGCTGGCCAACTTCTTCGACATGCTGGTTTCCTAACGATGTTTTCCTTCACCGTAGAGCAGTGATAACATGTGCAGATACGTGTATATGTTTATACATTTATCGATTTGAAGTCGGAGGTCCTCACCGCTGACCAGTGCACAATAGTTAGTAACATAATTGCTCTGTGGTTAGTAATAATCTAAACTCTAAAGAATCGCTGCGATTTTTTGTACGCATTTAAATCGTATCGGACTCTGTTTATTTAAACCTTACTACGGTAAGACGTCACGGTGTCTTTCAAACGGATTATCGCTAAAAGCTTTTCTCAGTACGGGCTAACTAAATTTGTATTCAGCTATGAAAATGTCATCTTAATAGAGTACATTTTGTTTATTATTTTTGTAAATGGCGCCATTGTTGTTTAAGTGGATTTTTGTTTCTAAACGTTCTTAATTAAGTTTTATAAATGGTGTTTCGGGTGTTTGTTGTTCCGAATAATTGTAAGAAGGAATTAAATTACAGATACATTTAAAAGGGTTAAAAGCTAAAATTATAGCAGGATTCCCTCAGTTAGTAAGAAGAGATTTTCGTTAAAAATAAACGCTAAATGAAACAATTTTTCGGTAATTGTTTTCATTAGCTTATTATTGTACATCTTATTTCTTGTATTTTTGGATTAACTCTATTAGCTGTAATTAAAAATGTTCTTCTAATCTATTTCGACTACGCAAATTTCGTGGCTATTCCGGACTAACATGTTTAAAATACTTCGATATAAATGCGAGTGTTTTTTGTGAAGGTGGATGGGTGAATATTTTGCAGTGATGTAGCATATACACCAGAATAACATGTGTTAGCTAAAGAAATACTTACTTACAAAATATGCTTTTGCGGGTTCGACCGCGGGTAAAACCGCGCGGCGCAGTTAGTTTAACATATTGTTTTCAACACACTACCCATTAACGTCACTATCATATCCAAATGTGCCTTACCCTTAAATAACCGTAAAATGCCGCCAGCTATTAAGGTTTTAGTGCCTGTAGGTTATATTTATGTCCTCTTACGAGAATTATATTACAAGATAAGGACCCCATATGCATTACGCGGGATAATTTCGACGCCAATGGTTAATAAATTTAGAGTACATACGTTTAACTCTAATTTAGTTCAGTCGATGTGTTAAAATTGGTTATTGAATGTCTGGTTATAATGGATTGGTTGAATGTGTCGAGTTAGGTAGTGAATGTGTATGGAATGAGTTATAACTTATAAAAATGAAGTCCTGTATTCCTTATCTGTATAATGCATCTGTTGCACTGATCGATTTTATTTACAGACAAGTCAGCCTTCTGCATCCTGTCAGACCGAACATATATTTTTGGTTATAAGTTTTAGAAGGGGGAAATAATATAATATAAATAGTACAAAATGTGCACGTTGCATAATGCGTATTTCTTAAATTATATAACTTATATATATTAACTTAATTTGAATAAAGAAATTATTTTTTAAGAGTAGTTAAATAACGTTGGGTTACTTTATTAAATTTACATACCTAATGCTAAAATTTTATAGACCATTCCCTAGTTATTCTATTAAAATCTCCATATTCTAACGGACAAAAAATTAATTTAAATCTTCCTAAAACCCACTTACACTAGAGTCGGGTTTAATTTACGATTTCGAGTGAAATAAGGCACCTGTTCTATAGATTGCGATGTATTAGCTAAGATTAGGCTGTATTTTAAGCCTAATCTTAACGACGCGGACGGCGACAGGAATTCAAGGAAAATTTACAACCATAAGACAGTTTTATTTAGATTTTTTGAAGAGGAACTTCTTTAGGCGCTTTGAGAGTAAAAACTCAAGGACGCGTCATGGCAATAGCGTCATCTCACGGAGTAATCTCAAAGTAATCTTTGAATCTTGCCAAAGAATTTTCACTTCTGACATGTGTGTTCGGCACACACGATATTTATTTAAATATATACGTTTGTATCTAGGGGTACATACTCAACTTCTGTGAAAATGCCATGTATAAGAAAAAGTAGGTACCTACGGGTAGGGCCAAAGACATTAAAATATGTTTCTTTCGTTTTTGCGAAACGCGGCTTTCTATCAGACGAGACCATAAGTCCACGACTTAGTTCTTGATTGCAGTGGATTTATATAACGGTTTTATGACTTGCACTGTACAGCGGGATAAAGTAGAAGTTCATTCGTGAGTTATTCATATTTTACAAGAAACACTTGTAATATTAAGTAGCTTGAAGATTATAATATTTCAAATAAATCATTTATCCAAAATGTTACATATACATATAAAAATTTAGTATCAATGAATGACATGACAATTCCATATTTATTATAGGTATTCCGTTTTTATTTGTTTAAATATTGGGATGAATCTCTGGAATGGCTGGACCGAGAAAACTGATAGATAGCTGATGTAATAAAGTTATTTAGGCTATTATTTCATAAGGATTAGAAACATAATGATTAAAAGGAAAAACACGGGTGAAACCGCGGGACGCAGCTAGTAGAGTTAATGAAAATAAATGATATGCCTACAAATGTGATATCGTTTTTGCAACAGTCAATTCGAAACGATCAAAGTTAGCAAGTTAAAATGAAACAGTTAAAGAGGTAATAAAGCGGGTTTTTGGACTAATGAAGCTTGGAAGTTGAGGGTATTACCGAAGGGTGAATTATGACGTCATTTGGGAAAAATTTGACGTGACTGAGTTAAGTTTACGCATGCTCAATTAAGTTTTGTGTTTTTATAGGAGAAAGTGTAATTATTGTAAATGTTGAAAAACTTTGACGACTTGACAGAGAAACTATCATTTTAACGAAAAAATTACTGTATTATTCTTTTTTTTCATTTGCTTTAATATATGTATAATAACGTAATGTCCGGCTTTTTCGGAAAGATTTACCTAAGGGTTATATATTTTGCTTCCAGGCACCTAAGTACACCTAGATCTCTAACTAGACTCTATTTGTAAAGATTTACAGGACCCTTCTGAAAACTGAGCACGTAAAGATATTCTCTATGGTACTATTTGCTACGGTTCAAAATTTATATGTGTCAACGAAAATTATGACCACGTTACTTTTATAACATTAAATTATTCTACAAACAGTTAAATAAATAAAATAAATAAATAGATAAAATATCCTTTATTGAATTTTTGAGTACATTAATGGACAACTAAGATCCGTTACGAAAAGGAAATAATTAATATACAAAAGTTAAAAGCGAAGGAGTAAAATAAATTCGACTGCTGAAGGATGCCTATCGGTCTAAACTCTAAAGAGTCATAGTAAAACGAAGCATGCAGATTCGAATTCCGCCTTCAATGAAAACTTTTCAATTTTTTGTACTTTTCAACATACTTTATGTTTTTTACACAACAGTTTCGAATCCCGCCTTCAAATCTTTTATTTAATTTATCGCATAGCGTTCCTTTCTGCATAATCAAAAGAAAACAATTAAAAATGTAAAATTAAATACGCCATTTCTATACTAATATTATAAAGAGGAAAGGTTTGTATGTATGTATGTATGGTTTTCACGCATAAACTACTGGACCGATTTTGATGAAATTTGGCACAGACAATCTTTAGACCCTGAGAAAGAACATAGGCTACCTTTTATTGCGAAATATGTACCACGGGCGAAGCCTAGCCGGGGCGGACCGCTAGTACTTGATAAGGTTTATAAGTGGGTCGCAGATAAATAAACGTCGATGGGAGTCTAATGCTGCGACCTAAATACCTACTTCAGTTGAACGTCACTATCTAGATGTTTATTGAAAGATGTTATTGGAAACTAGCTGTATTGAATATTGATGCGTTTAGTTTTATTAATAAGTTCATTATGAAATTTTTTATGAATTCAAAGAAGTTGCAGTGTTGATAGTTTTAAAAATTAGTTTTGAATAGCGCTTATAAGGATTGGATAAGCTGTTTTCTATGGTTTTATCTGCACTATTTTGTATACATATAAATTAATAATATTCGTATAATAAGATAGGTACCTAAGAATTTTCTTAAACTTAGAGAAGTATAGGAAAATTATAACAACAACCAAGGTTTTCCACCTTCCATACATTCATTATCTACAGTAGGCTCCCTTTCATACAAATATATTAAAATATACTATAAGTGGTACCTACCGCTTTGAGGCCTAAAACAGAATTGGTTATAATGAAGTTGATCTCAGCTGAGTGAATGCTAAGACTTATTATAGTATTTAGCGAGCGAACCGGTGTGTATTTAATAGCTTCGACCCATTTAAGTGAGTCGGCTTTACTTGGTAGGTACCTACAGTCGTGTTAGGAATGTATGTTTGTTTTTTTTTAAAAGGCTTTCCGAAGAAATGAGCTGTGGCTCTGTATTTAAAACATCGACCTTAATAAAACGTTAGGGCGAGCGTGTTAAAATCGATTTTTTTAATTTATTTCATTACCCACACTGCTCAAAACGTTGGAAATAATCGTAAGGAAACTGGCATGTTAAAGAACGAAAAATTTGGAACGTGGAAGTCATGTAACATGCACAAATTGCACATAAACTCAAACTCAAACTCAAACATTTATTTATTCAATTAGACTTCTTCGAGAAGCACTTTTGAAACGTCATATTTTTACATATTTTTAACATTTACCACCGATTCGGAAAGCAGTAAGTATCTATGGAGAAGAACCGGCAAGAAACTCCATAGTTGCTCTTTTTAATAATGTCAGTATTACAATTTAATTACAAAATATGTAACTGTATATTATCATAATATGCCATAGGTTAAACAATATAAATTATAGGAAGATGGAAAACATATATTATTTACCGAACAAATAGTATCCTAATGATACTTTATTTATTCATTTATTGCATCATTTTGTAACAAAATACAATATCCAATGATATTACATCAGCTATAACATGGGCCTGGCCATGGCAAACAATTATATAATTCAATAAGTTGTATGTCGACAATCGGTGCGAAATAATTAGGTTTTTTACTATCTACCCAAAAAAATAGTATAATCAAAACCCATTTCTGCATTCGAGTATACCGCGCAGTTTGTAGGTATAACTTCGTTACCCCCGGACAGATCGTCGATGCGAGAAATAACGAACACTGCTCCGGGGAGCCATTTAGATGTAAATTATCTTTACTCTAAAATCTAAATAAAGGTTAGGAAAGGATTCTGCAATAGGCTAAGCAGGTTCATTTGTAACGTTGGTACTGAGTTGCTTTAAAAATCTCTTGGTTTTAGATCTATAGGTACTTAATATTATAAAGCTGAAGAGTTTGTTTGTTTGTTTGAACGCGTTATCTTAAGAACTACTGGTCCGATTTGAAAGATTCTTTCAGTGTTAGATAGCCCATTTATCGAGGAAGAATAGGCTATATATAATCACGCTAAGACCAACAGGAGCGGAGCCATGCGGGTGAAACCGCGAAGTGCAGCTAGTAGTCAATATAATTGTAATTTTTGTTGGTTAGAGTTTTTTTTATTATTTGCAGAACATTGATTGGTGAAAAATTGTTTCATGGGTTAAGTCTATCTTATACCTACATATTGGACATAATGTATAAAGTTTTTTGACTGTAGCAAGGGTCTTGATTTCGGCACCGACTACTTACATATTTTTTCTGTTGTACATACTCATACACTATTATTTTATTAAATAAACTAGCTGTTGCCCGCGACTTCGTCCGCGATTACGTCATTTTTCGTCATTCGTCGTTTAAAAAAAATACGTGACACTTTATTTTTGAATGTTCTTAATTGTCTCTTATAAAATTTAACTACATTAGAATTTCCATAGTACTTGCATAGTATTTGCTTTGCGAAGTCTAGTACTAGATAGTATTATTGTTCAAAATGCTCTAAACATTTAATAATATTGTTGAAATTAACAACTGAATTGTTGAGTTTAACCGCAACCGCAGGGAAGTCAAAATGCGTCCACTGTAATTCGATGGGCTTTACAAATTTATGGTATACTAGCTTCCCGCCCGCGGTTTCACCCTTGTAGTAAAAAAAATCTACATGATTCCTGTTCAGACAGACATACAGAGGTAGGTACTTTCGCAATTATAATATTAGTAGATAGGATACTATAAATTATAATGTTAACTAGTTGCTAATCACGGCTTGGGTAGTCCTATTATTTATCGTAATAGAGATATAAACTATTGTTTCTTAAATGACAAAATTTTATTAAAATCGGTTCAATAGTTTAGGATTCAGAATATAATAAAAACAAGCAAAGTATGTAATAAAGTAATAATGACTGTTCGTTAATTAATTATTATTAGAGCGACCTGAAAAAGAAAATTCTCAATTCGATTTTATTCTGAGAATTTTTTAATAACCCGAAAAACTAAGACAAGGACGTTTTTAAAATTGTTTTCGTTGAAAATTGCTCTTCAAAATGGTCCTATTTAATTTGAAATAGAGAAACACTGCGAGAAGTTTTTGTATTATCCATACTAATATTATAAATGCGAAAGTAACTCTGTCTGTCTGTCT
>CAJQZM010040165.1:85844-109285 GCA_907164665.1 Colias nastes | reverse complement strand
TTTTTTTTATCAAATAAATAGTTTAAGAGATATATCGTAAAAACCATATCAACCGCTATTTTCAAGATGGCGGCCGTGGGACAAGGGTGGCGACCCCACAAACTTGGTGATAGCTTCACACTGACCACCCCTACACATCAAAAAAATAAAATTGCGTCCTCTAAAAAATGCAACCCCAAATGTAACTTTTCAATGGACCATAAAGATTTTTATAAATTTATGTAGCAAAAGAATTATTATTTAGACGGTAAAATATCACCTTTTTTGAAATCTCTTGGTCTTACCACAAAACAATTTAAACACAGTCTAACTTTAAACCAGGGATCTGTCACTTTAATAGTTGTCTATGTGAAATACGACAAAACCAGATTAAAGAGAACCCGCGCTTAAAGTTAAACCCTGTCTGAAGTTTTTTGTGGTAAGACAGTCTAATTTTAGAGAACTACTGTTAACCCAAACGAGTGATAAATGAGATAGAAGAAAATTAGCGTAGTATAGCAAAACTAGTTATTTTGAATAACTAATAATGCCATTAATATTACATGTTTTATAGCCAATATTAAACGAAATATCATAATAAATTTCTATAATGTTTTTCTTTAACGTGTGATTATGATCTACACAAATAAATATTTATGAAACGTTTTATTTTTAATTTTTTTTACGCAAAACGCTTTATGAGAAAGTAGATTTTATGAGATTATTTTTTTTTACTAAAATTTTAACTGGACTCCATGACTTGTAAGTACAGATTAGCTGTATGTCTAAATTTTTTTATATTGTGGGTAAAAGTTTAAAGTTTATTTATGTTTTATACTTTGTGGGAAAGAATTTAATAAATGTATGCTTAAAACAGTTGTTGCTTGAATCGTTCTCCCTCAGGGTTTTATAAAGTTCGACGCTAATGAGCATTCCAAACCACTTTTGTTTGTAACTTCAAATAGCTTTATATTCCAACTTTACGAGAGAAGACAGGATTAAAATCTTCAGTATGTTATACGAATGGCTGAGGAAATTGCGATTTGGTATGATTTTCTAGTATTTAGCAGTCTTTGATGAATTAACAGCTTTTGTCCAATGACTCTATTATACTAGTAGACGCGGCATACGCCAACATCATTGCACTAAAAAACAGCGTAATTAATACATACCTACTTACTAACGCATTATCACCAATACAGTTGTTCTCTCTTTCACTCTCACGCACGAGACATAATACATGTCTCACTCATGTACTTCGTAATAACAACTGCCGATTAAAATATAAAAAAGAACGTCCAGCCACGACGCTGAATGGTGCGTGACTAAGTGAAACTCGGGCACTTAGCTGAGTTTTTTCTTGCCAAAATAGAGAGCGGGTAACGTATCTAGCTTTTTTATATATCATAGCTTTTGTCTGATTATTTTAAAGTATTTTTTAAAATATCGTTTATATAACGCATTTGACGATTTGCAGAAAAAAATCAAGCCATCAAAGAATTCGGTTTAATAAGTTTTAAGTTTATTTTAATAAAAAAGTAAATTACATTGCTTAGAAACCAGAGTGTCAATTCTAAAACTAAGAAAGGTCTCGATGTATTTGATACCGATGTCCGTTCCATACAGAACCTTCTACATGGATGTGAAATATAATATATAGTGCAATGTAAATATTTATAAAAACGGTGTGAAGCTCAGAAAATTGCTTGAACTTGACAATTTACACGTGGAGCGATATAAAACGTTCAATTTTGCCTTTGAAATGTAAATACCTACATAGTAGGTATATTACATAATACTTACTATACGTTCACGTGGTTTAAATTTACAATGAAGTAGTGGATATTGATAGTTTAATGGCTTGGTAATTGTATTGATAAAATAAGCAAGAATTATTTATTAAATAAATATAAGAATTTTAAGTTTATAGAGCGGAAGAAAGCTACATGCCGGAAATGTAAAAAATAAATCAAATAAATTTTGAAATAAACAAGTAGGTACAAATTGAATCCCTAATTAACTAAAGTAAGTTTTATTAGCATCTAAAAGTATATCTTTAATTTTTAGCTTACACAAATCCAAACTGAACTAGAAATGAATAAAAAAATTAACATTTTTTACGCAACCTGCACAAAATCTCGAATTCCAATCTGTCATTGATCCCCCAAATTGGTCCGGCGTGTACAGTGTACTTCAATTATCGAGTACAGGGAAGTAAAAAACAAAACCTTATTATACGAAAAGTGCCAAACCAGTTCTTAAGTCTTGTTGGTTCACGGTTGGCCGTGACTTAGCCGTTATTCTAAAAATAACATAACATTTTGGTACCGTGTGTATTTTTAGAACAGGTTCTCGGATACACTCTTAATGATTTGTGAGTGGTAATCTTTATTCAAATTCAAATTATATTTATTTGCAAGAATGTAGTTACAAATTATAGATGTTTTAATTACAATATTATGTGGCTAATACATTCTACCCATCGATTGGGTGTGCAAATATTAAAATAGAAAGTTAATTAATCTAATTATTTAAATGTACACACAATTCAATTTTCACAATTACACGAACACACTACAATTTACACGATTATATCACACACAATTCAGTTTACACTACTATTTGTACCTACTATGGTGATTGTATAGTTATGTTCTGATTTATATTTGACTAGCTGTGCCACGCGGTTTTACTCGCATTGCTCCTAATGGTCTTAGCGTGATGATATGCCTATAGCGTTCCTCGATAAATTGACTATCTAACAGTGAAATCAATTTTCAAATCAGACATCAGATCATCTATTACTATAACATCAAAGCGCACATTTCCTTATAAGCCAAATGGTAAACATAATTCAACATGATGAAGGTTATATTTTTTGTGGGAACATATTATTATTTCGACGCATAGATATCGAGTACTTACCGTAAAAGGTACCAATGTCAAATGTCCAATATATTATTGAATTTGTGTTGATATAAGATCTGCATAGAATAATATTTGTAACCATACCTATACATGTTTATTTTTATCAATGTAAACTACTAGCTTAGGGTCCGGGGCTTTCCTCGCCTATTAATAGGAAATTCCAATAGCGATGAGATATTCTACCCCGTTAAATAACTTATGTCAAACTCTAGACTCCTAACTATCTCTAGACACAAAAATCATATCATATAATCGGTCAGTTGTGACTTGAAAGACAGACAAACAAACACTCTTTCGCATTTATAATATTAGTAAGAAATAAGATTAAGTAAGTAGTAGTATATCAATAGACAAGTCATTATAACAATGGCAGTAGAATTCACAGAAAAAAGTCCATTCAATATTAAAACATTCTTAAGTTTAATAACCTTAAAATGCTTGCTTGTACAAATTCACATTACATCATTAAGGTGATTGCTACGATCTGTTCCCAGCCAATGTCCCGCTAGATGGCGCTGAATTCTACATTTCTAGTTTATTTGAGTTTTTGCGTAATTGGAAAAGATTAAGGTCGTAGGAATAGTCATGGCGGTTACTGAATATTATATTTTATTGAAATATGTCATATCATTGCCTTAAAATCCACCCAATTCGGTAAAAAAATGCATTATAACATCTGTCATTGCATACAGGGTCGTTTACACACACAGACGTATACAAAAATGATAAAGATTTAAGTCTAGATGGCGTGAATGTAAAACAAGTAGGATTGTTATAAAAATAAAAGTTATATTTGTTGGCGTAAACTATTTTGTTGTAATTTTGGGAAATAAATAATGTCAAAATTGATTACAATAAAACGCAGTTTTATTTTATTACATTACACTATTGTTTTTTTTATCAAAACATGTATTTGAAGTAGCATATACCTATGATATAATATTATGCTAAGAATAATTATTCATACAACAACAAATCTAAAACACTATTTACTATGGAAAAAAACCAGGAAGGTGAAAAAGATATTTACGATTTCGACGCACTCGACTTTTAGTAAAATATAGTAGGTAAAAATTAAACAATGGTAATGTAAATTCTAAACAAACTACTACCAAAATACAATTAGAACAAAAATCATTTGACTTGTTTATTTCACCCAGAGGCCAGAGGCGGCTCGTGACAAAATTGTATAGGTGTTCACTTGAAATAAAACAACGAAAATACAATAGCGTTCGGGATGATTTATTACAAAAAAATGAGCACCACATTTTATAAATGTCTATAACACTAAAAATTACAAAGTACAGGCTATTTCAAAACGAATTCAATGACTAGGTATCAATAATTAGTAAATCACCGAATTTGCATTCGCGAGCGTAGGTATCCATAGTGTTTGTCACTGACGGTCACTGACCTCTATAACTTATAGTTATAGAGGTCAGTGGTGTTTGTTGTGTAAACATGTATGTATTTGAGTAGTTAGTAGCATATTATATTCTGAATTTCTGATCCATGCCTATTCACTCAAAACTAATAACACTAATGATTTGTAACAGTAAATTATTTCAATAGGTAGGTATTTGAACATTTCCCAACAAGACGTAAGAATAATTATTCGTAGGTATACAAGATACAATAACAAATCTAATACACTATTTATTATTTTATTATTTACTAGCGGTCCGCCCCGGCTTCGCCCGTGGTACATGTTTACGTTTTCTCTCCATAAGAAGTAATAGCTAGAGAGCTAGCGCAAAGCTACCTGTATGTATTTGACCAGACCTGGATTTTTGTGTGTTGATTCCCCTAATAATACCTACTATACATGAGATGAGGAGTCACTAAGCCCAGAGTGGTGGACGGGGCGCGCGCTTAGGTAAGACAGGTGGAAATTTTTGGCGAACTTTGAAACCATTTGACCACGTCTGCCATTTTGATATTTGAAAATAGATTATTATTACTATCGGAAAATAACAATGGCAGACCATTATCACGCGGATAACATTCTGGCAGACACTTATGAAAGTGCTGAAAAAAATACAATTTTGAAAGTATTTGACCAGATCTGCCATTCATATATTTTATTTATTAGGGTCTTAAAAACTTATTTTCGAAACGGCAGACATTTTCATTGCGTACAGACTTCAGCAGACAACAAAACTTTACAGACTTCAGCAGTCAACAAGACTTAGCTTCTACATGGTCAGATGTATATATGTATTACGTTCCCTGACCTTACATCAATGATTTACTTTATTAATGTTTTTATGGTCATTTACATTTAATTTTGAAAACTATGGAATAAAATTTATAAATTTGATGATACAAAACTAAATATACATTTGTAAAGAATCTCAAATATAAAGTTGTGTTGCAAATAACAAATCATCATTTAAATATTTAGTTTATTTCTTTATTTAAGAAACAATTAACAATTACAAAACAACATAAAAAACACGCATGCATTTATTGAAATGTTCATTCATCATCACTATCGTATGGCGTTGTGTGACTCGTCTTCATAATCCATTGAATCGGATTCTGTAAAAGTAAAACGTAAATTATATAATAAAAGAAATGAGTAAAGTCAAAAATAATTATTAAAGAGTTAATCATTATAAACTTACTTAGTAAGGCAATGCCTTTGATGTCGCACGATGCCGCCGCGCCGCCAGTGTAGGTACTTCTGCTGCTAGGGTTGCAACAAATGGGAAATAAAACAATTGTGATTATTACTATTATGATGTAATCATTTATTCATATGTACATTCAAAACAATTGCGATTATTAAATCTGATGTAATTATTTTTTCATAAATATATAATTATTATTAATTACATAATATATTGCACTGTGAAATATTTACGTATCACTTTATTTTTGATGTTCTTAATTGTCTTTTATAAAATTTAAGTGACGCATTCGCATTGGGATCAACAATCCGATAAGAAAAGAATGGAGACAACATATACATAGCTTTGATTTCAATTCTACAGATACAAAATATACAATCTATCTAAAATGATACAACGGATGTTTCCTGCGTTTTCTCGTCAAAATACCGAAACAACGTAATTATTGTATAGTAGTTGGGCGTGAAAGTAAAAAAACAAATGAAAAGTGTTTTCCATATGATTATTTATTAAATTTACGCGATTAAGAATAATTTCAACGATACAATTTAGTAACCGAGAATTCAGAGGATTAAAGAAAATACCTGCCTGATCATTTTATCAAACTCTAAAAGAATTATGGTTATTTCGCATCACTCGGTTTATTAGTTTGGTAATAATTATTAAAGGTACAACCCTAGCCATTGAGTCGAACGGTAGGCAACACAATATCGACTTTGTGCGGGTACATATGGTACATTTCTTCTTGCTGTGAAGCGTAATTATTATTATTAAGATTTTTTAGGCTATTTTGAATCAGCTGTTCTAATTTAATTCTAGAAATTTATTAAAACGTGATTTTTTTAAAAGTAGGTATATTATGAGTTTATAAATACCTCAACCAATAGTTATTGTGTCCTATCCTCATTTCTTTATATCTTGGTAGTTAACTAAAGTGTTAAATTTACATAACCTCAACAACAACATTTACACTGCCACTGCACTAAAACTAATATGGAATCCATCACACAGTCTATTGATCAGATGTTTGAAGTGTTTAACCACAGAATGGATGAGTTCCAAAAGGATCTCCAGACAATTTCAACAGCCCCAATGGGTAGCCCGTCTTCTAAATTAGCGTCTGACTTTACAGTCTTTCGCACATTTGTCTTGACATCACTACAGTGTCTACAGTCTGAGGTTATCCTCCTGAGTAACAAAACAAAAGTACCTACGACGGACGACCACGCTTCGAGTTGCCAAACACACAGCCAAACAACAATAATGAGTAATAAATTGTTTACAAAAAAAACAAGTTTTCCATTTTTCTGTATGAGTAGACAGAACTTCAAAACGCCACCTGCTACGGTTTATATTATGAACGATGGTTATAAAAATAAAAGTTATATTTGTTGGTGTAAACTATTTTATTGATCAATAATTTTGGAATTTAAAACTGTCAACATTGATTACAATAAAACGCAGTTTTATTTTATTACACTATTGTTTTTTTATCAAAACATGTATTTGAAGTACCATATAATATTATGCTGATCCAAGCATTTTCACTCAAAACTAATATCACTAATGATTTGTAAAAGTAAATTATTTCAATATACATTTCATAACCAACAAGTAAGAATAATTAATTATTATTCCTACCTACAACAACAAACCTAAAACACTATTTACTATGGGAAAATAACCAGGAAGGTGAAAAACATTATATTACCTATTATTTACGATTTCGACGCACTCGACTTTTAGTAAAATATAGTAGGTAAACATAATATTATGGTTTTGATTTTTGCTACTAGTATAAGAAAACTGCGTGTTCAAACTACTTGTTTGTCTGTCTGAAAATTCGGAAGTACTTTGGTAGTTTACCGATTTATAATAATATTGTATATATCGTTGTTTAAAAAATATTCAAACACAATAAAATATGATATACTGATTTATCACTGGTTTCAGTGATGAACTGATGAGTCAATGTTAGCCACTATACTTTCGTCATACGTGTGTATGATTGATGTGATTTGCAACGTGGTGATATTTCAGAAAAATCACGGGTCAAATTGTCCCACCGAAAATATAACTGCGTTATAAGAATAACTATACCTACGATAAATTATACATAATACAATATAGTCTCAAATGCATACTAGTGAAATATTTTATTTGAATCAATAAAATAAAAAAAAAATAAAAAATAATAATAATACAAAAATAAATTCACAACACAAGAAAATCCGCGCGCAAATCATAGCGCGTGACAATGAAATCAAGAACTTTCGAGCCGACGCGACGCGGACGACGAAGGAGCCTAACAAAAGTACCTACAATCATAGGCGGCTCGTGACAAAATTGTATGGCCGTGTTCACTTGAAATAAAACAACGAAAATAGGTACCTACAATAGCGTTAGCAGTACAAAAAAAATGAGCACCACATTATAAATGTCTATTTATACACTAAAAATTATAGAGTATTTCAAAACGAATTCAATTATTATTTAGCAATAATTAGAAAATCCCCGAATTTGCATTCGTGATCGTATTCATAGTGTTTGTCTACACTAATATTATAAAGAGGAAAACTTTGTTTGTTTGTTTGATTGTAATGAATAGGCTCATAAACTACTGGACATTTTACCAATGTTTGCAAGTTTGTGATTACTTTGATAGTTTACCGATTTATAATAATTGTATACTTATATCATTGTTTAAAAATATTCAAACACAATATGATATAGGTACTGATTTATCACTGGTTTCAGTGATGAACTGATGAGTCAATGTTAGCCACAATACTAATCACTTTCGTCATACATGTGTATGAACTATGATTGATGTGATTTGCAATGTGGTGAAATTTCATAAAAATCACGGGCCAATTTTTTGTTTTGAATCCCACCGAAAATACATATATTACTAATTGCGTTATTAGAATAATTAATTACTATACCCACGATCAATTATTACAATTTACAATATAGTCTCAAATGTATACTAGAGAAACATTGCAATTTGAATCAATTAAAATGCATAGCATACAAAAATAAATTCACAACACAAGAAATTCCGCGCGCAAATCATAGCGCGTGTCAATGAAATCAAGAATGTAATTTTATATCAAGCCGAACGCGGACGACGACGCCGAACTAAAGTACCTACAGTACCATTTACCTTCAGTGTACAATACAGTTTACAGACCTACGACGGACGAACAATAATGAGTAATAAATTGTTTACAAAAAAAAACATAGTTTCTAAGGTCATTAGTTTTATTTTATTGTTATTTTCTTTGAACGATTGGAAATGAAATTACTCAATTTTTACACAGAACTTTGATTTATTAGAATTATGCTCATTATGTATAAGATAACGAACGCGAATGCACGACATCTAGCGTCAATGTCTAAACATCGCCTTTCGTTTAGATATTGACGCGCTAGATCTGTAATAAGTATATAGTCTATGCGCTAGATGTCGTGCTTTATGTCGTGTTTCGCTTGGCAAAAGTCACGCACACTACTGTAGAAGTGTCAAATTTTTCCGGTATTTTACTGTTGTTTTTCTAAGTAAATATTGTAAATTATTGATTAAAAAGGTCGAACGCGCACACATTTCATTATAGAGAAGTGATAAAATGATTAGTTTTAAAGAAATAGTGTCTGTGTTAAGTGTTTAGAGGTAATCAAAAATGTATGGAGGGACGGTCGGAACATCAACCTTAACCAGAACCAATGTTATTTTTAGACTGAATGTTAATCAACTTTTACTTGACCTGAACTTATTTTACAAGTACAATTTAACTTATCTTAAAGTTATTTAAGTACCGTAATATAAATTGAACATTAAATTCCTTATCAGTTAATTCGTTTGTATTGTCGTCATTTTTATTAAAAGCAGAGTTTTTTCGTTCGGGGCAATGATAGTCTCAAAATGGTCCCAAATATTGAGTTCAATTACTATTTTTGAAATTAGTAACATATACCAGTTTGAATGGTGATAAGAAGTAAAAAAGGAAATTCGCAAAAAAATTGCATACACATACTTCACATACTACATTATCTAAGAATAGGTACATGTTATGTTATGTATATTGTCAGAGAAATGATGAATGACGAATTGAAGCTTACATGATTTTTATTCAAGACTTTTAGTGCCTTTTTAAACACAATTAATACATTTTTTATCATTGAAGTCGACGTGAACATTGAGATAGAAGGGCGAGGAAAGTAACAAGTGTTGCGTGCCTTGAATTTGAACAAAAATTGTAATAAAACTACCAACTCTCGTGTAAAACCATACAAAATACTTTTAACATTATTTTCTCACTTGTGTGGAAATATAACCATTTTTAATAGATTTAATAATATCAAAGATAAAGCATCTCACATTCACTCTTTGTCTTGGAAATTTTTAATAATTTCCAAGTAAACTCGGTGTAGGTATACATTGAAGAAACTGTCTCATGCTGTCTAGCTAATTATAGAACCTATTATAATTTAGTTTTATAGAAAATTATATTACTTTGACCTTTAGTTGCTACAGTTTTTTTGTCTTTACTGAGCTCATAATATTTGTTCGTCACGACTCCTTTGAGGAAAAAGTCTAGAGAATATTATTAGAAGAAATACATTTTACTCGTTTTGGATTATTTATTAGAGCAGGGCTTCCCAAACTGTGCGTCGCGACGCCCTAGGGCGTCGCGACATTGTCCCAGGGGCGTCGCATGTCGACGCAATCAAATCGAGTGAGCGCCGGGCACGTACATTTTGTCATTCATACATCCCGGTACATCCCGGGCAGCGAGCGGCACGGCGCAGCGGCGCGGGTGCCGCGCCGCTGGCGTTGTCGACCTCCTCTCCCCCGCGTTCTCTAGTGTCCCGCGTGTTCATTTCGTTCAGTCAAGCTTTTGTTTTGTTTAATTACGCACGCGGAATTTTAATATTGACAATGGATATTATTCAAAAAAATAGAAGAAATAGCCTATGCTTCCTAATAAACTAAAACGGCATTTGGAATCAACTCACAGTCATTTACAAAGTAAGCCGAGAGACTTTTGTAAGAAAATTGCGAGAACTGAAACATCAGTCTACGGTTTTGATTTCAAGAGCATCAGTTCCTACCAAAGCTTTACTCGCCTCTTACATGGTAGCTCACCGTGTTGCCAAATGTAAGAAACTACACACGATTGCTGAGGAATTGATTTTACCTGCAGCGGTTGATATGAAATAAAGAATAAAGAAATAAAAAATGTACCTCTTTCAAATAATACGATAAGTCGCCGTATTCACGACATAGCAGAAGATATTAATAAACAAATTGTGAGAAACCTTTCCGGTTTATTTGCCATTCAATTAGATGAGGCGACTGATTACTAAAATTGCTTAGTATTTTTGGGGGCTGGGTTGAGGGGCGTCGTAGAATAATGGTAAAATCCCAAGGGCGTCACAGTACAAATAAGTTTGGGAAGCCCTGTATTAGAGCAATTTTATTTAATTAATTCATTTTTATCTCAAATCTTAATTACGTTAATGACTACTCATTACATAATTTTATTATACTTGTTAATAATTCAAACTTATTAGATGTTCATTGCGAATATAAAAACCGAAAATCTTATATTCCACTTACATGGATCAAAATTTAATTATTTTACCAAGCATTTTACGACCACCGATCTTACGTTTATATTCCTAAATTTTAAACTTTATTTTTCAAACAGATGACGCAAGGAATAATATTAACCATAAAAATGAGATAAATTACTCGTAAAATGACAGAGGAGATCGTGAAAACGATTCTCCCGTCATATTTTGTGGAAACGTTTAGAAGCAAGAAGAAATTATGTGCGAATCCAGCGAATTTTAGAAGGAGACGAGAAATTATTCGAGTTTGTGATCAAAATGAAGTCATGCAACGCAAGCGTGTGGACAGTGCTCAAACATTCGAGATTAAAAAGACTAAAAAAGGCGTTAAAAACTTAAAAGTATCAGTGTTGTTATCATTCCTCGTTTTCTATGTATGTGTAGTAAATGTTATAACAGTGTGTGATGTTAGTATTAATAGTAGTGTACATAACAATAAATTTAAAGGCAATTTCAATTTAAATGATTTGATTGCGAGCAAGCTACGTGATGCTAAGATAGCTTCCAAGGAAGGTGTACAAAATGATGATACACTTAATAAATACTCTAGCTCCAATGCATACAAAGTGAAGGATTATTATTCCAATTTGACGATAGGTCCTGATGCTATCGGACTCAAAAGACATACATATGATATGTCATGCGCTGTTGGATTTCCGCACGATTTGGCATCACAGCCATTCTGTGTGAAAGAAACTAACTTCAATCTTAGACCAGAAATGCATCAATTTCACGACAAAATTGTGAAATTGGGTGTTTTATTACCTGCTGATCCGGGTGATATGTTTTCATTGGCTAAAGTACTGCCGATAGTCGAAATGGCTATACCAGCGTTAACTAAAGAAGATGGACCTTTGCCTGGCTGGAAAATATTAGTCGATTATAGAGATACAAGATGTTCATCAGTAGACGGACCCCTTGCTGCTTTCGAGTTTTACGTCAACGGTTCCGCTGGTAAGTTTTATTTAACTTTTATTAGTTAAAGGAAACGTCCTGTTGCTAATGAATCTTATTATAAATGCATTGCTAAAAATACGTTCATAATATTTGTGTTCCATTGAATGAAATAATATTTCAGTTTTAATTGTGTGCAAATCGCAAATATTAGCATTTTAGTTGGTACAAAAAACGTATACCAAACTAGCAAGATATAAAACGGTTCCTTTGTAAATTGCTAAAGTTCATACTAAAGTTTTTGGAACAGTATTTGAGTTAATAACATTTTCAGATGCCTTCATTGGTCCGGGATGTGAATACGTGATAGCACCAGTGGCGAGATACGCTGGTCTTTGGCGGATTCCCGTCATCACGGCTGGAGCTCAGGCTGAGGCTTTTACCTACAAGCATCCCACTTACATGACTCTCACTCGAATGATGGGGAGCTACACGCAAGCCGGCGTGGCAATACGGAAGATATTCGAGGTAAATATCCATGAAGTTGTCTATCAGTGTTGTGGCGTATCGTTGTTGTACTTTAAAATACGTTTCTGAATTATTGTGTGTTTTATTTTTGTTATTGTTCCGCTTTATTTGTGAGCCTGTTTTTATATTAGCTAGTTTAAGGAATCTTCCCACTTTTAAGTGTTTATGGAATGCACCTACTGTCTTAAAATAGTATTATTAATTGGTGTCGATTTATCTTTATCATCAGTGATTATATCTGGCAGGTAATTATTGTATATTTAGGGAGGTCACCGATTTGGAATGCAGCTAATTCCATTTTAGAAGACATAAGATTTCAAGGACAATTTTGTTATATAACGATGCTATTAATATACCTATCTTTTATTATTAATAGATGCTATTAATATACCTATCTTTTATTATTAGTTAATTAATAGAGCAATGAGGACAACGGATATGAATGTCCTGTTCTAATTATTTTTTTATTGACCTCGGCAACAGAAATAGCTTTAGACGTTAACACGTAATTGACAACATTTCAAAATTTTAAGCTACTTATTTTTTTATTTTAATGAAAAATAGATCAAAAATTATGATACATGTATTTTTTGCTTTTTATAAATATTGAAGTTTTCATTCATCTTTTTGAGTTTTAAAATCATCTCATTCTAAAATGTCGTAAGCGCCAAATGACGTCATACATACGGAGGAATACATTTTTTCCTTTGCCACATAGCTAGTTTAAATTTAAAAAAAAATCTTGACAGTTGACATTTTGGCACATTTGTCATTTTGATTCGTCAAACTTTGTAAATATTGTTATTTGTTATTTGCTGATCCAAATTTTGAACAAAAGAAACTTATTCACAAGTACTGATGATGATGACTTTATGCAGGATTTGTTAAGGGGTGCTGAAAATTTCTGGGAAACAAATATACTATCCCAAAAACGTTGGAAAGTGTTAATTAAATACAACTTTTAGTAAGTAAACAAAGTCTTTTATTTCAAGAAAATTATGAGCACTATAGGCACTATTTGTATAATATAAATAAATTGGTCCAACTCCAATCAAACAAACATCACGCTAATGAGATTAAATTAGAAAACCAAAACACAAAAACACGATTTAAAAGTTTGTTGACATGAATAATTCACAAAAATGACATTAATATGAAATTTGACACATGTAAATGTCAGTGATAGTTTTTTTTTTTTAACTTTTTTTAAATTAGGCTAAGGCGCATTTTTATTCCTCCGTATGTATGACGTCATCATCACATTTATCGTTTTTATTTAATTTCTCTTAAAATATGCGATTAAAAAATGAAATAAATTTTTTTCTGTAATCGCAAGAGCAAAATAAAGAAACTGTTTTTTTCTTTCATGGCCTTATAAAAAATGAAATGTTGTCAATTGGTATTTAGGTAACGCGAATATTTGCTCGTGAATCGACTTCAAAAATGTTCTGAACAAGGACGAAATTAATTAAATTTTTTGGCACTTTTTTCGATCGATCTGTTATGTTCTAGAAAAAAGTGTGAGACAAGTGTGTTTTTGTATTTTTATTTCAAAATTATTCGGTTAGGTATCTTAAGGAATTTATTTTTTTGAATACATTATAATTATTAGGTTGTGTGTCTGTGATTTTTTAAGTCTCCTGAAAGACTAGCAAGCATTTTGCTCTGCAAGATTACAATATATGCAATGCGTAATTGCATATACTTGCATGTATGTACGTTACTTTTATCCCAGTTAAATAGAAACCAGGACAAGTAGATATTTTTTCCAATATTTTTTTTTGTTGTAGATAGGGAAGCGCTTGACCACAATCTCGCCTGATGGAAAGCTAAGATGTGGTCTAAGATGGTATGCGCTTCCCTAGTAGGTACCGGTTCACTCTTCGCTTGAAGAATTTTTGAACCATTTTGGAATTAAACTGAACACCCAGTATTACTTTATTCTCGTACAATAGCGTATAATATAATTATATTAGCATACATTAACTATCATTAGAACTAAACAAGTCGCTTTACAAACACGTGCGTATAATGAGGATAATAAATATTGTATTGTTATTAGTGTAAAGTACTGTGACAATTTAAATAGTGTCTGGTATGTTAACGCTACATTAAAGAGATTATACATGAAATTAGTACAAACATCTATACCTACTTACTATGTAATATGACGTCATGTTCTTCAAAAATATGTTATGTGTGGAGGATGATGAAGAAGAAGAATAGCCTCTGTATTGTAATAGTCCATCGAAAGGTTAAATATAAATAGAGTTGCCGCTGCTAATCTTTAAAAATAAATAAATCATGAAAATTTAATTGCAATAGAAATATATCTCCTATTCTAGTTAAAAAAATGGTCCGTTTATATAAAATGATATACCTACATACTTCAGAAAAAATTTGAGAATTTTATTTGTGATATGTTTTAAAATTGAAAAAAAAACTTCACTGAACAACAACCATTTAGTTCATTTCATGCTTCTATCTACTCTAACGCCGCTTTGATAGTTTTTGAAACTATTATTTATTACAGTATATTTTCCAATAATTGATCGCAGATATTAAAAATGTTTTAATTTCCCTGAATTTTCTTTCAAATACGTTTCTACATTTGATATTTTTATAGTTCTTAAAAACTTACACGACCATATTATAACCTATAACTTATGAATATTCATTTTTCATTCAACCTCTTTGATGTTTCAAAAATCACTCAGGTAACTGTAGTCCAAAGGTCCAAAGTAGGTCAAATTAAAAATTGATCAAAATTTAATTAAAATCGATTGAAAGCTTTGCTCCAGAGTTTCACAATATTTTTCTATTCGGTTACAATTGACGAGGGTATATCCTTAAGGGAAATGAACATTATAAGAGGATTTTTTTTGATTACCCTCCATTACCCGCTTGTTATTTTGTTGACATATTTGACATTATTATATTGTTCGGGGCTTATATCTTGTTCATGAAGTGTAAGTAGACATTTATTTAATTGAATTGGTAATAATTTCTTGTACAAACACAATACAAGTATTATTTATTTATGAGTATCTAAATAATTATTTATGATATAGTCGTGCCCCGCGGTTTAACCCGCATTACTCTGCTCCTATTGGTCTTAGCGTGATGATAGCCTTCCTCGATACATGACTAACTAAAAATGAAATATTTTTTTTAAGACGGACCTCTGGTTCTTGAGATGAGTATGTTTAAGGAAACAAACAAACAAACTCTTTTGTTAGTATACAAACGAAAAACTTACATCCCTTCTGAATTCTATATTACTTTAATTTTAATATTTAAATGTGCTATAAATTTTATTCAAATGAGCGCCATGGACTAGTTAATTTGGTTATTTTTAAACACTGTGATGTTTATATGAAAGGGAACTTTTACATTTCTAGTTATGTAAATCCCTTTATCATAAAGAAAAAAGTTGAACTATTAACGAGTTCTAATTTTAGATCCGACTATTAAATCTAAGTGAGTTAACAAATTATACTGCTCCAAATAATTCTTAAATTATTATTTTCCCTATATTTGCTTGAATGTTGATAAATTTTATATTCAATTTAATATATTGTAATATCAATAACATCAAAATTGAACGATCTCTGTAAATAAACAAGGAGAATTAATTATATTTGTTTGTTCAAAAATAATTCATTGTGATCTTTTTGTGTTCAGAAATAAATTGTTGTTTCGATGTTCTCATTTTAATTTTCTCCAAATAATTAATTGCATTAATTACATTGGTATTACCGCCTCCTTGGTACAGTGGTTGACGCGTGAGCGTAGCACCGAGGGGTCCTGGGTTCGATTCCCGGTGGAGACGAAGAAAAAAAATGTCTTGGTCTGGTAGGACACAGAAGGCTGATCACCTACTTGACCCTAAAGAAAATCGATCAGTGAAACAGATGTATAATGCATCTGCCCCTTACCCCACTTGGGGACATGGGACTTCACACATTGGTATTAATATTTATGAATGTGATGTAATAAATGTAATAATATAAAATTGACACAACGTCTATATTTTATTTATTCAATTGGTTATTTTACATATACTTTTTGTGAAACAAAAATGTTGAGACCAGTAGATGCCTTTACTTGTTTCAGTTTTATATTTATGAAGCATTTTTCCATTATTACAATATAACAGTATAGTTTATATTGTGTGCTCGAAAACAATTGAAGTATAAGTACTTATAGATTTTATTAGCTAGATATTTTATATCTTAAAAATAACCTAAGCATTTCAAACACTTAGCGCATAAAAATTTATAAGAAATAAGATTTTCCTTTTGTGTTTTCGCTAAGCTCTTATAGAGTACTGAGACGGCTACTTGAACCTAGTATTTCTTATAATGTCATCTTGGTTTAAAATTATATAAAATTGTCGGACCGGATAAGGTTCTAGTTTAGAACTTAATATCGTACTAAAAATAAATAAAAAACATACTAATATTATAAATAATATAGTTACTCGGTAGGTACTTAATAATAAACTGTTTCAAGGTTTAATTTATTTTATAAACACAACAACATAGTTAAAAGTAACGACGCCGTAACAACTTTATTTTTGCCAACATTTAATCTCGTTTTTAACATAACTACTAACAAACTAACATAGTGGAAACCATTTTAAATAGGTCTTTAGAAATATAAGTATTGTTGGAATTATATCTTCATGAAATTTCAAGGTTATTTGATTGTCTTTATAATATCATTTCATGTATGATTATACTTCAATGGAATATTTTTGTGAACACATTATACCTAATAGTATGTTTGTAAAATAATAAGTTTATCAAATTCATTTAAATTCGCACATGGTTTACCACGTACTTGCTTATGTAACTGCCAAGGATAATTTTATACGTTGTATAATTTACAAAAACCAGTTTCAACTTCACTATACTTGGTATATCTATAATTATCTGCAACCAATTTACATTAAAATGCTTTATAATTAATATAAATTTTTAAAGAATAGAAAAAATCGATCACCAGGCGGGATTCGAACCCGTATCCCCCGTCAAACCGGGGCGACTGTGGGGGCGACGCCTTGACCAACGCGGCCACGCGGGATCTCATTTAAAAATTTATAACCATTTTACATTTTACAATACACTATATAAATATGTTTTTTACAAGAAACTATACCACCTTCAAATAGTGAGAACTGGTCAAAATATAAGTGGGACCAACCGGAAGGCACTAGCTTTCTAATAAAGTAAAAAAAAAACATCAACATCGGTTCAGTGGTAAAACACCAAAATAAAAATACAGTTGAATTGCTAACTTCATTTTTTGTAGTCGCTTGAAAATAACACCTACGACTATGTTTGTATAAAATTCCTAAGGAATTGCATATGAAAATTGTTTACAATCATTTTAATATTTTAATAACATATCGTTTTCCTTATTTATATTTTCAACACGTATCTATGACGGCTGGGCGCTATTGTTAAAACTGAATTAATTATAACACAGACTTTATAGTATCAACATATGTAATATCCGTCAACACCTAAGGTCAACACTCATTGCATTTATTACGCAATTGGTATACAATTAGTGCAATGCATTCCAATATAAACGTGTTTTAACCGTTTAGACAAATCATACAAGTTATATGTGTATGATTTATTAAAGACTAACTCTGCGATAAAACCACGCGCATAACATTTCTTTTATTTTAACACTAGGGAAAGAAAATTGTGGAAGAATAGCCTGGTTCTTTAACTATTTCCATGCTAAGTATAATTCAAAACAGCCCTGTGGTTTAGCCGTGAAATCGTTACACACAGACAGACTTTGGCATCACTATCACTACATTGTATAAAACAGAGGCCTTTTTTTCCCTTCCCTTTAAATTTCTTATGTATCCTTAGATCTTTCAAACTGCGCATCAGATTTTGGTGCGATTTTTTACATAGGAGCTGTTCTCGAGGAGGACTTTAGTATATAATTAGTTTTAGTTAAAATGGGTGAAGACTGGTTAATAATATAAGTATGGAGTACCTGATAAAATGGAGTAGATAATAACTAGCTTAGTCGATAAAATTACACACATATTCGTCACCTCTAAATCCTAACACGAATCGTCCATTAGTTCCCTCTCTGAACCATTTATAGGTAAACGCGTATCGTAAATAAGATTTTGTTTGCCCTTTCAGTGAAACAGGAAATTCGTTTATTGGAGATATTAAAAGCCGTTGTTTATGTCTTGGAAAATAACAAGTAAACAAGGTGTATATCTATCTGGATTTGATATAATCATGGCATTTAAATCAATTTTATCGATATAATGTTTATTTTTTTATTTTTTATGTTTAGCCATCAATAACTTCGATCAACAAATCAATTTCTTCTACTCTTTCGGCTTTAACTAGCTGCAGGTAAATAAGAAGATATACGAATGTAAGAAAATGTAATAGTTTAAAATTTAGAGTGTATTTTAAATAATTTCCAAAGCTTGCTCACTCTGTGAGATCCCGCCTAATGACTTCATACTTTTTTAGAAAGAGCATTTATATGTTCCTTTGCAATTTGTTAATAGTTATAAGCCCTTCTCTATAATAAGTTTTGCTCATCAATATCCGTAAAGGCATGCGCTTCTATTATTTTATTTTATTTATTTATTTTTATTTTCTTTATTTAAGGATCACAAAAGGTCGTTACATGTGTACTTAGGCTAAATACAGTTTTTTTATATATAAGTTGGCGTATGCACAACCGGTTATATGTGACCACAGCTTACACACAAGCGTTAACATAAATTTATGAAATTAATAATAGTTATTTAAATGATGTATGCAAATAGATGACTTTGTGATGTTATGTGTAATACTGTATGACATTATGAGATAATTGTATATGATTGCCTCATTAAAATGTTACTCATATATCTATAAAGCTAATAAAAAAAGATATTACACTCATTATAGCATCCTTCATTGACACTTTTTTGCTCCATTGATTGATATTTATGGACGGAAAATTTTTATAGCGTGGGTGTGTTTTGCTTGAAATATAATGGGACTACTAAAAATATATAGAACTGGATTGGAATTGTAGATTGGATGGGGCAGGTTTTTGATCGAACCAATAAACTTAAAGCGATTTGAAAGAGAAGTATAATGTATTTAATCTAAGCACCAATGACATATACGTAGCTCAGAAGTTATAGACTAAAAAAATTGATTTGAAAATAGCAACATTTTCATATCGGTTCTTTTCTGTTCACTTCCAAGCGGATGATTCCTAACTCCTATGAAATATACTACTCTATTCAAATATAGACTAACTGTTTACCCCAGCACCCGGGCTATTATTAATTGTACTTGAGATTTAATCTCTCCTTTCAAGTTTGCAACTGCACATAGTGCGTAAAATTATATTTAAATCTACTACTACAGCTTCTGATATTAAAGAATCCAAAGCGGATAAACACTGACATGTAATATTTATTAAGATATTTGAGTAACTTCTCTTTGTTTCAGGAATTCAAGTGGAAAAAGATCGGCATGTTATACCACAATCACGTGATGTCAGCTGGCAAAGGGAACAGCCCATGCTTTCTGACTCTGAGTGCAATCTTCACAGTACTCGGGAGGAAAGCGTACCCACCACCTATTTCCTTTGACGAAACGAATTACACCACATCATCGCTCAAGGAACACCTCCAAGCCTTATCCTTGGCATCCAGAAGTGAGTAGACGTATTTATTAACGCCCGATGTTAATAATCCTAATCCAAAAGAGATAGATCGATCAGTTTTTCAACTGAAACTTCTTTAGGCGCGTTGAGAGTAAAATTTCAAGGTTGCAACATAGCAACGTCACGTCATGAAGTAAGGCGACGATTTTGGTATCTTTGAATCTTGCCAAAGAAGTTTCACTTCACTCGTGTACACGGCACATACGCTCTTTTTTTTAAAAGCTTATCCATAGGCGGGTCCACACAGAGCGAGCAGCCTCGCGAAGCAATTGCTGCGCGAAGCAGCTTGGTCGTGGCTCGGCTGTGGCTCGGCTGAGGAAATAGCACACATCATTTACATACAACAATTGCTTCGAGAGTCTCACTCTGTGGAGACCCGCCTATTGACATGCAGATTAGATCGATCGAAAGATGTACAATAATCGAAGATTGTCGATAATCTAAGGAGACTCATTATTAACATCGGGCGTAACTATAGTTAAGAATTTATAATGTAATTACTAATTTGGTTTGGATGGAAATAAACGATTGTTTTTAACATGTATTTTTGGTGTGGAATTTATTTATAGTTTTATTGTTTTGACCTATTATGAAGATGACCTTGATTGAAATATGGAAATTTTGTTATTACTGATTTAGGTACATTATGAACTTGTTTTTCTAGTGTTATTATATTGCTCATTTAACGCACTAATGTTTTTATTAGGTTTTTAGTCTGTGTAATAATTCTGGTTATAATAATAAGTGATTTTGTGTGCATGTCAGTCATATACCTACCTACCGTCTATTTTTGGTATGGTAGCCGCAGAAAAAAGTGTTTAAGTTATAATATACATTTAGTATTCATGTGTAGGTGTGCTTAAATCGATGGAATGAACATAGAGTTTTAAAAACATCTAATAAAAATTCAACATCGTTGGATGTTCAGGCCGTTGGCTATTATAATAATAATGTATACCTGGTTTCATAAGAAGTTAGTTATCATAGTATTTGAATAAATGGCGAATAATTGAATCATTACCTAAATAATCTGTTAAAAGAAAAGTAAATACTCAAATGCTGTACCTACCCTAATGGATTGCGCTTATTTTTACTATTTTCCCTTGATTATTATATCAACTAGAATTACCTAGGTTGAACTTCTAACGTCTTAGTGTATGGACTTTCAAATCCAAATTCTTTCACATTTAATTCAACAAATATACATTCGACTAATTTGCAATTTGCATTCAAATGCGAAATCGGTGTATCGCGATACGTGGAAGGAACAATCTTAGTTATGAGAAGATGATATTAATATATTTATGATTATTCTACTATAATCTTACTATAATCATTATAGAGCTATTATAGTGTCATTATCTATACTAATATTATAAAGAGGAAAGGTTTGTATGTATGTATGTATGTATGTATGTATGTATGGTTTTCACGCATAAACTACTGGACCGATTTTGATGAAATTTGGCACACATAATCTTTAGACCCTGAGAAAGAACATAGGCTACCTTTTATTGCGAAATATGTACCACGGGCGAAGCCGGGGCGAACCGCTAGTATTTAATAACAATAAATAACAAAATACGTAGCGACTTCTTCACAATGAATAAAAACAAGCCTTTTCTTATAAATACCTAAGGAAAAGAAAAAAATCGATCAAGAGGCGGGATTCGATCGAATTTTTTCTATTCTTTAAAAAATTATATTTATAAAGCACTAGAGGTCCGCCCCGGCTTCGCCCGTGGTACATATTTCGCAATAAAAGGTAGCCTATGTCCTTTCTCGGGTATCAAAATATCTCCATACCAAATTTCATGCAAATTGGTTCAGTAGTTTAGGCGTGATTGAGTAACAGACAGACAGACAGAGTTACTTTCGCATTTATAATATTAGTATGGATTTGAATGCCATAAAACACTAAATATTATCAAATTCAAGCGTTTGCTTTTTATTTTCATCATCATCATAATGCGTATATTATGTTCCCACTGCTGGGACACGGGCCTCCTATGAGGGTATAGGCCAATCCACCACGCTGGCCAATTGCGGTTTGGCAAATGTCACATGTCTTCGAACTTTAGGTTCATGGACATATCGTGGATAACGTGCCGATAAATTGAAAATCAATTTTGTCTAGTCCAAGAAGCTTATATCTTGGTCTAGTCTCAAACCTGCTCAACAATGTCCTTTTTGTCAAGTTATTAATTATAATTTTACTTCAATCATGATTGATTATAATTATGTATATCTGCACATACCTACATCTGCATACTTTTTCAATTATATCGAACTGTTTTTGAACTGTTTCGTGATTAGGCAATCCATAATACATGTAGATTGTATAATGTACAATGTACATGTCAATTATTGGCGAAGGTACTAAAAAGTTTTTTTTTTAATATTCGAAATGATTCTGCAGTTATTCAGAGTGTTAAGAGAATTGAATTTCTATTATGCTGGTTATATGTATGGAAGTATGATTTATCATAGAGATCTTAGTTATCTCTGAAGTTAAAACTCCTAACAACCAATTAGTATCGCTTGTTAGTATCGTTCCTACATTGATAGGACGACGACGACAAAAAATCAATTTTTCTTTTCAAATCAAATACTGACTTGTCCCTTTAAATCCATTTAACGATATATCCTTATGGTATTGAATATATCGTACAAAAGCATAATGCCCTTAAGATTTCAAGGGTCTTATGAAAGGAATAGCTATATTTATGCCCTTCTAAATATTTTACGGTAACGATGTAATGTACCTACAAGGATTTTTATTGTGTAATTAAGGTACTTTATTACGTTGACGTAATAAATGAAGAATTGTTTAATCGTTGTTTTTAACTGTATTCACTTGTTTTTAAGAATAATTTAATTAAATAATTTTCCGTTTTGAGTTTTTTTTTTCAATTATATAATATGGTCGATGATCTAGTTATTTTATTATCGCAACCTGCCGTTTTTTTTTCGTGTTTTTAAACAGTTTTGAGTATAAAACTATTTTCATAATAAGGTTTAATATATGAAAATTGTAGCCATTATGAAAAATATTTGATTTTTATTTGAAGTACTTATCACTACATAGTATAAAACAAAGTCGCTTTCTCTGTCCCTATG
>CAJQZM010040165.1:60334-85444 GCA_907164665.1 Colias nastes | reverse complement strand
GCATTGCACCCGTGCGAAGCCGGGGCGGGTCGCTAGTATATTATAAACCAAAGTATTGACTTATCATTATGCTCAAAATAAATCTAATAAAAACAGCGTAGCGCGATTTAAGCGGTAAAAAAGTGGAGGCACTTTAAACAAAAATTTCCATTGTTGATAGTTTGAAGTTCAAGGATGTGCATATTTTTAGCATAGGTATGATGCAAATTTTGCTATTTCGTTAGATACCTACCTATAAACAAGTTGTGTACATTTTTTTCATAATATTATGTGTCGTTTGTTAATTAGGCGGGTCTACACAGAGCGAGCAGCCTCGCGAAGCAGTTGCTGCGCGAAGCAGCTCGGTCAATATGCACGCGTTACTTTAGACCCGGCTATTGTTTTTTCAAGATTGCTTACTTTAGTTCTATATTATATTTGTAATTCATTGCAAATCGTTTCATTCTATTTTTTTATAAAGTCGAAAACATTTTTTTAATGTCGCGCTCTTGGTTGTTGAGGTTTGTAAAACTGCTTTTTCAACCCATCTACTACCTACAGAAATAGTAATCTTAGTTACCTACCCCGACTATTATTATTTATGTAGTAAGTATATAGTATAAAACAAAGTCGCTGTCGCTGTCTGTCCCTATATATACCTATGCTTAAATATTTAAACTACGCAGTGGATTTTGAAACGGTTTTTTTAATAGATAGAGTGGTTCATGTGAAATATTTTAGTATTTGTTATGTTTTCTACAAAGCAGGCGAAGCCGCGCACAAACCTAGTTAGAAATATCTCAGTAATAAGACTTTCAATCTTCCATTCGAAAATATCCTCTTTGCTTTATTAGGTAAGCTTTAATTTCATTTACCAAGAACTCCGTTCGATATCTGTTAGGTGAAGAGGATTACTAAGCACCGTGGCTTTCAAATGCAAGTCAAATTGAATTGTTACTTCCTTTTTGATTGAATTGGCTTAAGATTCATTATTTTTGGTGTTGTTTACTTCTATTAGTAGTAAATGTTGTTTTTTATATTAAAATCGACTAACCATTCTCTACCGTTTTCTTTATATACTACGATGGCAGATTTTTATAATTTTTCCGTAATATTTATTTATTATTTTTTATTTTAATTTTTATCCATAGTACACAATACACATAAATTTTGTAATGATTGTCAATAATTTGTACGCTTGTTCATTCAATTAAATCACATGCTTATCTTGTAAATAAGTGATATTATTTAAACATCTCAAACAATTTATTTTAGACTATTAAAAATTCACAAAATAATTCGCGACTTTAAGAAAATCCTGCTATATTAATTATATTAATACCTTATTCTTCATAATAAAACATTTCACAGACCATTGAGCATTGTTTTTGTAAAATTCGTGTTGTTTTCATCTTCCAAGAGATGTTTACCGAAAGCCTTATATAGAACTCCAATTTGCGACTTGTCACGCATCAAAATTTATGAGAATGTTTTTATTACGGAACTTTGTATGTAAAAAACAAATTAAATAAAGTAAAAGTAACTTTTCTTTATTATATTCTTAACCTTAACTTCTCTCATACATCGGAAACTGTTTAGTAGTTTTAGATACGTCATACTATGGTCATACTACTACAGGTAATAAGGAAAACGCACAAATTTAAGAATAATTGTTCAGGGAAAAGTACCATGAAAATTTTTATATTATTAGATATAGGTATATGTACTTTATCCAACATTACCTACTAATACTACCGTACAGGTCTCGTGGGGACATGACTTATAACTTACGTTCATGGTTCATTTTCATGGGCCATCGAGTCTGCTCGCTAATACATAAAAAATAATTATCTACTAAACTAACTGAATGCAGGTACAGATATAACAAGCATTTGACTGAAGTATGTGTACGCATTTGTTTATATTTAATAGCTGCCCTATATCTTTATCACAACATACTTGTACAATCAATTTGGGACCTGAATATTTACCTAAAATATTTTTAGACTCAATGATGCCACTAATGCTTCGTAAGCTCTCGTGAATGAAAATTTCAATAATATTCTCAATGCAATGTTACTTTGAAACGTAATAAAATTTCCCCTCCCGTCCTGTTTTTATAAAAGTTTTAAATAGAGTTACGTCAACGGAACGTGAACCAAGTAATTGCTTGAAAATGGCAAAATGCTATCTCAATGAAAACATTTATAAAATGGTTGTCGAACTCGACTGAATACTCATTTATGTATAACTAAAGCTGTGCTCCGCTTTTGTAGGTCTAAGCGAGACGATAAATTTATATCCTAGCCTATAACCTTCCTCGATAAATGGTCTATCTAACGCCGAAAGAATTTTTCAAATCGGACCAGTAGTTCCCGAGATTAGCGCGTTCAAACAAACAAACAAACTGTTCAGCTTTATAATATTAGTAAGTATAGATCTATACTATTCTAGAGCTGAAAAGCTTGTTCGTTTATCAGTAGCGGAGCACTGCGGGTAAAACCACAGGGTACAGCTAGTTATGATATATATAGATACAACTATAATAGTGTTTGTTTATACTGTTTGTTTGTGACAGTAGATATTGCTTTGCTAATATGTTTCTTACGTGATTTATATACGAAATCGTATCGGAATGTAATGTAAGCTGGGTAGGATAAATAATAGATGTTTATGTGAATGATAAATTGTTAAAGATAAATTGTTTTTAAATAGACTTTCGTAGTTTATTATGTCAGCGTAGAAACAATACAAGGGCTTTTTCATTTAATTTTTCATGGAAAAAGTTAGAAAAAATCTCGATTATTTTTTGCTACAAATGGATTATGTGTTAGTAATTTAACACCTAATTTAACCCTTTCAGATGTTATATTAAAGCCAACATTTGAATTACAACAATAACATTAAGAATATATAGAACCAAGTCTTAGCCAAAATTCGAGCATATTCCGAAACGTATTCCTCACAACTCATTGTATGACTCTTCAACAGTATTATCACGTATTTCCCGCCAATATGAGAAATAAAATAACCAAATAAATTGTTCTATTCTAATTCAAATACCATCTCTACTAGATTTCCGACCGCGTTTCGAAGTATAGCTGCTTCTCATACAAATTCCACCCTTTCAGATGTTGTTATTGCGAATTAGACCCTATCCCCTTATTCAAGGACTTATTTATGTATATCTTAAAATGTATTGAAATAAGTACAGGCGTACTGTGAAATAAACATACGAGTTGCATTAGAATTATAATACGACTAGCGGTCCGCCCCGGCTTCGCCCGTGGTACCTACATGTTTAAACTATCCTATCTCTCAAGTTGGATCGAACTGCACATGGTGTGCGAATTTTATTATAATCGGTTAAGTGGTTTAGGAGTCCATTGAGGACAAACATTGTGACACGAGATTTATATATATTAAGATATTAAGATTAGCGGTCCGCAGTGAAAGAAATATCAAAATCGGTGCAGTTCCTGAGATTAGCCCGTTTAAACAATTATAAAAACTAGTAGGCTTTATATTATTAGTATAGATTATATTGATGAAAAAAAATAAATAAAAATTAACAGATTACAATCATGTCATTGGATGTGCAAAACTGACAAGTTTCATCATCTATTTTGTTTATAATTGATCTGTAAATGGTCGACATTTTGTTGAACGAATATTTATTAGTAAGTTCAAATTATGTGTATATTATCACTATAATATATAACACTCTACATACAAACATACAGATATTTGTGAAATTCTGTATACAAACAATTATATTATCTGTACACAGTAACAACCCGGAAACTACGTGACGTGTCAAGGGTTGTACAAAGTTTTGTAATATTATTTTTCTCCAGAAACTTTGTTTATTGAATCCCACTCGGTAACACGTGTATCGAAATAATGCTTTGTTTTACGAGGTATTTAAGACCTTGTGTTAGTGGAAATATTTTGAGTTGATTATTAGAAATTTGTGAAAGTATTAGAATAGTTTTTAGTTTTATATGTATGTCGCCGTCTGTTGGACGTTGAGTGACGTTTGTTAAATCAACGTTCGGACTAGTCATTAAATTAAATGTCGTCATTCAATGCAGGCGCTAGTCATTCAACTAAATAGCAGATTCAACAATATGACTGCGATATGTACTAGTTGCCCCAGAAGACGTTGTTCTGCTCTATTGCCCCTTTGTTGTGCTTTCTTGCTAGTGCCTTAACAAAAACCGTTAAAAAAATTATCCGAATTGGTAGAGCCATTCTTGAGTTTTACGCAACACATTTGGCGATCCATATTTATTATATATAGATTTGTGAATATTTTAAGCATTGTAATTGTCGGCGATTGATGGTTCTTTTAATATAGTTAATTTATTAGTGTGATTTAGTGTTATATATTTTGGTATTGGTATGGTATATACCAGACGATATGGTATAATATTTAAGTCGTAGTTACAAAGCAATGGCGGAACTAGGAACATATATTTATACGGCTATGAAATGTATTTATTTAAGACCCAAAATTACTAACACATAATATATAACACATGATATATTTCAAGGTTTTCGGTATAAGTGACTTTTTAAGTGAAAACTTCTTTCGGCGCGTTGAGCTATTTTCTCTTGAGGAAAATTTATGACTTGAAGCCGACAACTTAACTTGTTAAGTTAAAGTACAAAATATTAAAGAGTGGTTACTTCAGATACATAACATTGTTTTCATTCACGTCTGTCTGCAGTTCTTAAGATAAACTCTTTACTCGTGTTTATTTTATACTAGAATGTCCTGAACTTCGTCTCATCCATAACTTATATTTTAAAATTCTTACCGTTCAAACGTTCCCTGGACTACGGCAAACATTTTAAAACCAAAATCAGTTAAATCAGCTCAGCTGTTCTCGAGTTTTTAGCGAGACTAACGAACAGCAATTGATTTGTATATAAAATTATATATTGATGTTTTTTACCCGCAGTGCTCCACTCCTGTTGGTCTTAGCGTGATGATATATAGCCGATAAATGGGCTATCTAACACCGAAATAATTTTTCAAATCGGACCAGTAGTCCTTGAGATTAGCGCGTTCAAACAAACAAACAAACTCTTCAGCTTTATAATATTAGTATAGATACACATATAACTTTAGTTTAAAATGTAATGTACATTTGCAAATATAAAATAATTTAATCAAATGAAATGCAATGCCTCGTGTTTACATCGTTATCGTGGGAACGACAATGTAGCAAATTGTTTGCATTGCAATACTATATTGATACTGATATTTATTTATAAGTTAATATAATATAATTTAATAATATTCTAAATTCAGATATTTTATTTCATTAAAAGATGCTTTTACTATTACATTTTAAAATATAATATACACCTACATTAATAATAAACGAATTATTCTTAATTATTAAATGATAGTATGACTATTAAAACAAGAATATTTTATTATACATATAATAAAATTCACGGTAATCCCGGGCGGGTAAATACATTAAGTTTTTATTTTTAGCGTTATCTTCTAACCTTTGAAAGCACTAATTCATTTTCAATTAAAAAAGGTAAAGTGAAAAAATGTTCTATTAAAAGCTATACATATAAAATATTTTAGGTTTAAGAGCATTGGAACCCTTTTATTTACGATCACTTACCGTTACATTACCCGGGTCGTAAAGCTATGCTATGCGAAGCTTCTATTTTTGCGGAAAAAGGAAGTTTTTATATGATAAGGTATTGGCATTTATTATGTTACTGTGTTAAAATATATTATTAATAATGAAATATTTATTTTATTTCTGAAATAAGCTATTCTTAGATTATTATGTTATGGTGTGTTTGTATTCAATAAATGTAATATCATAAGTGGATATTATGGTTGTTTATATTATATTAAAAAAAATACAGAATTATACCGAATTAAAAAAAAAATGTTTTACTGGTATTTTGTTTACCCTTTTTTGCGAATAAAAAACACTTCTTAATTTTAAAACAATTGTGTGACAATTATAATTTGTGTAATCAAATTATGTTGTGTTGCAGTTGGTTTTGGTTAAAGTTTATTTATGAGTATTTTTTAAGGTTATATATTATCATTACATATTCTTTATTTATAATTATCTTTTGTTACAGTTGTCGTGGTTTGTGCGAGTCCCAACACGGTTAGGGAGATAATGCTGGCTGCCGATGACTTGAACATGGTGTCTTCGGGGGAATACGTTTTCTTCAATATAGAACTGTTTTCCAAGTAAGTATAAATATAATTAAAATAATAATCTACACTAATATTAAATTGATTGTATTGAACAGGCTTCGAAACTGTTGAAGCAATTTAAGAAGTAGATACTTTCACAAAGCTACATTAATGTTGAACTTCAAAAATTATTTTATTATGTTTTTATCCCGTGTCAATCCGGACAGAGCCGGGATAATTGGCTAATGTTTCATAAAGAGCGCTTATAAAACGTTAGTTGATAAATCTTTTTTTTTAATTAGTTCAAAAATCACTTACTGATATTTAGTTGTATAGCATTCAAATGATTTATAAATTGGATTTTTTAAATTGATAATAATATTCGATCACGGGATTCGAACTCGCGTCTTTCGCCTTGCCGCAGGTGATCCCACCAGAGCAATCGAATTTCTTTTACTCTTTCGGTTTATGTGTCTAGTGGACACCCCAATATTAACATACGCATTTTAAACAAAATAAAACAGATTAAATGTTTATTTAGTTACTAGGTACAAATAATGTTTCCATGTTCCGTGTTATTCTTATCAAATTGAGATTATTTGCATATTATGACGTTAGTAAATAATGCATTTTAAACATTGGCATTTTATCAAATGACCTTTGAACGTGACCTTTTCAATGAAACGTCAGCACATCACTCATATAATTACCTTATATATATTATAGTACTTTTAGAATTATACACGGGGCTGGGTTCGATGTAAGTTTGAATGTAATAAAAATGTACTGCGATTCTACACAACTGCCTTATTGATGTAGTCATTTGATAACAAATCATAGCAAGTCAACGACTATTAAAAAAGTGAGAGCAGTTGGGTCAAATTTACAAAATATGAACACTATTAATAATTTATTTACACTAATATTAAAAAAATAATACCTATTTGTTTTATTTTGTTGTATAATCTGAGAGATGGTTAACCATTTGTGCAAGTTCTTTAACTATACCTATATTATTGAAGTGAAAACTTCTTTAGCGGCGTTGGGTATAAAATCTTAAACTCGCGTCAGGACACGTGGCCTGATCGAAAAAGCGTAAGACGGATTTTTTTTTTTTAGCCCTTATATTCCATGCGTAAGACGGATACCATTCCAAAATATCAAACATGCTGAACGTTAATAATCAAGTATTCACTTCTGCCGGCACTCCCGGAGTGCAACCCGTCTTTTTTTTTACTTCCTTACTACTGTTATGTGTTTGTTTGTTTGTCGTATACCACGTCTTTTTTTCTGATTGAATAAGTCTATATTTTTTATTTATATATAGTAAATTGTAGTCTTTATGCGGGGTAAATCAGGCGAAGCAGAGATAAGCAGAAGTTTTATAAAAAGATGGTATTTAAATCTAAAATTGGCTGTTCAATTAAAATAACAAAGGAAACTTAATAGAAAAATAAGAATGAGATCGTTTTTGCAATCTTTCTGTGACCTTTAGAGGCAAACAGGAAACCTTAGGTGATTGTGTTGATTTTATTTTAGAATATGCTATTCTGGTCTATATATAAAATCCAAATACGACTATTTTGATTATAAATCCCACTTATGTTTACCCAATACTACCTATTCATTTTGAACTCACATTTAATTTTCACCAAAAAAAGTTGCTGATGATAGTAAAAATATCAGTATTATAGTAGGAATAAATAAAAAAGGTGGGCGTAGATGTTTCTTTTTTGTTAAAGAAATAGGGGATGGAGTTTTTAGTTGGTATCTTTTTTCGCGGGTCAAACTGCGGAGCACGGCAAATCTCCTTCTTTTAATAAATTATAAAGCACAAGGTGACTGACTGACTGACTGACTTGGCAACTAGCTACTATGGTGTAGACCTCCTCTATGAAAAGATCAAGAACATTACAATATTACATTCTATCCCCAAGAGACAAAATAATTTATTTAGCACAGACAATTTAAACATAATATCATATTATATTTCTTTAACAGCTTAGCTTCAGCATCTTCCAAAGAACCATGGAAAGTGGAGGGGGATACAGATGAAAGAAACGAGCGAGCGAGACGGGCATATAGCGCTGTTCTCACTGTCACCAGCCCGGCGCCTGAGAAGAAAGAGTATCTAGAATTTTCTGATAAGGTATTAACATACTAACATTATAAACGCGTAAGTAAGTATGGATGTTTGCTACTCTTTCATGTAAAAACTACCGGACGGATTTTCTATGTGTATCTTGACTAAATTTTCATTTCATTTACATTTTTAATGTGGCTCATGTGTCAGAATAACACATCAAATTATAGAAATACTTTTTTCCTGTGTCCGGGGGTGGAACCGCGCGGCACAGCTAGTATAAGATAATCTGCTAACGATACATAACAGATATATTAATCAAAACGTAAAGTCGATAGGTTCTTTGTCCTTGAAATATAAGTCGGTATGGAAACCTGTCTAGCAGTATTTGAAATAATAAAAATGTTATTTTTCAATTATCTTGTGTTGAGGTGAAGGCACTATCATATTATTTTTAAGAGTTTCATAAAACTAACAAAGTTGTATTTGAAGGTTCTGACTCGTATGTTTTTGTTATAATTTTTTATTGAAGCATTTTATTTTAGCTTCGAATATAATTTCAATGTTTATAGTATGGTTACTACGAATGAGGCAGAACTTTCAATAATAATACTTATTGAATACACTATATTAGTGTGATAAGTGATAAGTTTTACAATGCACATAACCTATATCAGGTGTATGATTGTATAACTTTAGTTTTTAGCAATTTATTTCTTATTTTTTTACTCAATTAAAATTGTTTTGCATAACTGTAAGTGACGGTATGAATATTTTTTATGTCACTTTATTAGCAGAGGCACATGCTGAGCTACCATTTACACTAATTTTTAAAATAACTTTCATTTCATTGATTTCGCCTATTCCTTAATTTGATATTTTGTAAAATTTTATTTATTGTAATCGATATAACTATTTTATTTTCCACGTAAACAACAACCAATTTCACATACTATCTAAACATTAACAAAACATCAATCTCAGGTCAAAGACCTGGCTGCTACGAAGTACAACTACACGTTCGGCAAAGGCGAGGTGGTGTCTACGTTCGTAGCTGCGTTCTACGACGCGGTGCTGCTCTACGCGTTTGCGCTGAACGACACGCTACGCCAGGCGGCTGATCCGCGCGGGCAGCTAGATGGAGCCGCGGTCATTAGGAACATGTGGAATCGGACGTTTCAAGGTCTGTGCTTTATGAGCGTCTATACTTGCTTGTATCTGTACTATTTTTTTGCACTATATCGTCTCGTATCTATTTTGTGAACGTCTATAGCTACTTTTGTCTATGTCATGAAGGTCCACTTTTTTATTTGCTTATGTCTATGTTGTGTGCGTCTATAATCGCCTGAGATTATAATATTATTGTGCGGCCATATTTAATATGATGTGAGCGTCTAAAGTTGCTTGTTTCTATGCAATGAAGATTTATATTTGCTTAAGTCTATATTATGAGCATATTAATAGCTTGTGTTTATGTTGTAATCGTCTATGCTAGCTTTTGTCTATAATATGAGTGTCTATATTTTTCTAGTATCTATGTGTTGCGGTTAGTTGCTCCTGTTTATTTTGTGCGGGGTTTTGCTCATGTGTATGTTGTGAAGGTCTAAAGTTTATTGTGTCTATGGTATGAGGGTCTGTGTTTGCTTGCGGCAATGGTTAATCAAGTTTGTTGTGAGTTGGGTGTAATTGTAATTGGTCTGATGAGTTTTGATTTGACTTGTCTATTGCGTATTGTAAAGAAGAATTTTTTATGTTGCAATATATCTACTGATTACTATGTGTGTTTGTAAGAGCTTAGGTTGGGACCAATAAAAGATCTATATGACAGGGAACAGGGCTAGTATTTGTAGAAACCATCTATGAGCGAAAAAGATGATTTACCGCTAGAAGATATGAGAACATAGGACTAATGATAGTCTGGTCGACGATATTAGGGCACAAGACATATTATTATGATAGCAATAAATCCTGAAATTTTATCAACAAAAAAGAAATATTACAGATTTAAGTTTTCACAATAATCCCAACCAAAAGGCTTTTGTTTATCCTAAATCAAATAGACACATAAGTCATTAGCTTGGTTTTGACCCAAAACATATTTTGGGGTATTGCCAAAGCACTAAAAATTATTAAATTTATTGGCTTTCAGTAAAGCCGCTTATTTATGTGGCGTATTTATCATTGAAGGTGTAAAGTGGCAAAGGCTTTCATTTAAATACTAACAAATTGATTTGGCTCTTAGTTTCTTTCAAAATAGTACTTCTCACTAAAGCGATAGTAAAGAAAGGAAAATTAGAAAGATAAATTATCACCTGTTTATTCCAACTAATCTTTAGTAGTATAAAAAGTTAACCTATAACATTTACGTTATCTTTTATAAAGTTTATAATAATATATAGGTAATCACTACTTACTTTCGCTTTAACTATACTGGTACAGAAACAATACCTATAAAACTGTAGACACAATAAATATTAACAAAATTGGCAATCTATTCTGACCTTTACATTGTTCAATGTTCAGCCAAAAGCATCGATATTACATTTTTCGAAGACTGGATCAATAGCATTTCATTTTGTGAAAGTATCTACTTCAAGAGCAAAATAAGGTTTAGACTTAGCAGCTAAAATTAATTCATCTTGGATATCCTACTCATATTATAAATTCGAAAGTTTGTGGATGGATGTGTATGTCTGTTTATTACTCCTTTACGAAAAAAACCACTGGACGGGTTTGGATAAAGCTTTATATGCTATAGGATCGATAGATCACATCAGAATAACACATGCTATACAAATATTTGATTTTGTGAGTTTGTTGGCGAGTGAAACCACAGGGCAAAGCTAGTCAGTCTATATTTGTTCACACTCGGGTCACAGCCCTTTGAGGGTTTATACAATCCCCTATATTAGCCAAGTGTGGCAGATGTCACAAAGTTTGTTGGTTCTACGATAAGCTGGTTTCCCTCACGATATTTTCCTTTGGAAATAGTGGTGTGAATAATATGCACATTGAAAATCAATTTCATTTTTACATGAACGTCGAGTATTAGATAACATTTACTATTAGATATAACTGCTGCTGATGTGATAAAAAATAAATACATCAACTCTATATTATTATAACTAGATATTTATATACATATATTATGTAAAATATACTCGCCAGAGTAATAATAAGAGATGCTCATTACTTTAGTAATTATTTATGACTGTTTCTAATCCTATTATTTCTGGTAATTGCGTTTTTTAGAATATTATGTATTGTAGAGTCATACAATGTTCCTTCTTCTTTAAAAGTAACCTTATGAAAATCGTACATAGCTTTTAAATCCGTTTAAAAATCTTCAAATTTTCAATTCACAACGGGGATACTTCACATATTATACAACCTTTAAAATCTCTTACTCTCTCTCTCTTGTCTCTCAGTCTCTACTATTATTTATTAATGAAAGTATTTTAATAATACTCTCGTGTTATAATAAATACGTTTCTGTTACCAGGGATCACAGGAGAGGTGATAATAAACGAAAATGGCGATCGTGTGGCATCATACTCACTCCTGGATATGAATCCCACTACAAGCAAATTTGAGGTTAGTTGTGTTGAATATAAATGTGTGCAGTGAATTTATGAAGCTTCCATGAGTGATGGATGGAGGAATGTGGACCCTTTAGGATTTGTTAGGATATAGTAATATTATAAATCACTACATAGTATTAAACAAAGCCTTCTGTGAGTTTTTTGCTTAGATCTTTAAAATTACACAACAGAATTTGATGAAGTAATTTTAATAGATAGAGTTATTCTCATCAAATTACGTCAAATACCAAAAGTTCAAGTCACCCAATGAAATGATCGCTTATTAAACTTACCAATTATACCGCTTCATTTAGTTTGAAGTTTGAAGCGTTTAGCGTTTCAAGCAATACTATTGGTTATTTACAAACACGTTCCTCGCTATACCTCGCACATGGAAAAGCACCCTTAAAATACTATCCGTTACAATATGTCAAAATGCCTAATTTTCACGTCAAATATCTAAATTTCAAGTCATCCATTGAAATGATCGCTTATTGGTCTCAATTTACCGAACAAGAGTGCAATCCTATCATATTTGTATTTACCCTAATCAATTATGGCCTGACTTGTAACTTGTTGGCTTGTTGATGTTATTTTTGTCCTCATAATGATGTAGCATTTATTTATTTTTTATTTATTTATATTGGAAGTTGGAACGAAGTTCCTTGTCCAGACGGAAAATTTTTTGCTATAGTTGTAACCCGTGCTTGCGCGTGTTTCTCTGTCTGTAACTAACATTGTGACACGGGAATTTTATATTAATAGTATAAATATTAAATGTGACTTGTTATAGGTGCAATCGTTTTAAAGGGGTGAAAGTATAGTTCATTTGGAGTAAAAACAAACTTTAATCGTTTTCCCGAAGAATTTTGCAAATTTTCAAAAAAAGTTAAAACGACAAATATTTCTGAAAATGATATGTCTCGGCTATTTGTTTACTTTTTTTTGCTCCACATGAGCTATATTTTCACCCCTTTAAAACTATCCTATCCTTTTTTTTTTTAAAGTGGGGAAATCTTGCATAGATACCCACGGCCTCCAGGGAAAGGGCCGTGGGTTATGTCGGATTCCTACCGACCAAAACCCCACTGTGTTAAGTGTCAAGCCGCATCAACGACGGGGCCACGGGTATAGGTAGAATTCGTCCGTGACAAAAAAAAAACTATCCCATCCTACTAATAATATTATAATTAATGCGAAAGTTTATAAGGATGAATATAGGTATGTGTATGTGTATGTTTGTTACTCTTTCACGCAAATACTACTGAACCGATTACGATGAAATTTAGCACACATATAGAGGGTATCTTGGATTAACACATAGGATAGGTTTTATCCCATAAATCCCATGGGATCGGTAACTATGCGGGTTTTTCTTTGAAAACGCAGGCGTAGCCGCGGGCGGAAAGCTAGTTACACCTATATCAAGTCACGTATAATATAACGGAGATAAAATCAGCAAAATCGATGTATCCAGATGCTAGGCTTACGCAACACCGTATAGGACAGTTTCCGGTACAACCATCCGATGAATGCCGTGACCAGCATGTTAATGTCCACGCCACCTCAAATACGTGATGTTAATCTCAATTGTTTATGCTAAATATAGTTTCAATTAATTGTATAATTTATATGTAAACTTTATTTGTGTAACGAAATATAACTATTTATGTAAGTGAAGTCCCTAGTGGGGTAAGGGGCAGATGCATTATACATCGGTTTCACTGATCGATTTTCTTAAGGGACAAGTAGGTGATCAGCCTTCTGTGTCCTACCAGACCAAGACATTTTTTTTTCTTCGTCTCCACCGGGAATCGAACCCAGGACCCCTCAGTGTTACGCTCACGCGTCAACCACTGTACCAAGGAGGCGGTTATTATTGTAGAGCATTGATATATTTTCCAGTTTAAACCGAAAAAAATAAACAAATTTAGGTGTATTCTGTTACTTTTACCACTCATAGAAGGCCCGTGTCCCAGCAGTGGGAACGTATATGGGCAAGATAGTTTGACATGTAACTTATTAAAATCATCTGAAATGCAGACAAAAATTAAAGTTAAAATGAATCGCCAAATGAGTTGTACAACGTTAAACTCGAGAACGCGGAACGGCTGGACCAATTCGGTTATTTTTTTTAACGTTTTTGTTTAAGGCACAAATAAAGGTCTTATGGAAAGAAAATGGCTCAGTCATTTAAGGTTAAATTAGGTACGAATCTCGGAATTCGAGATACCCAGCTGTAAGTCTGTAAATACTTGTATATTGACACCCTAAAAGTTGTCTCAAAACCTACATATTGTAGGGTGTAAGCAACTATTAAATTTCAAAGTCAAAGGTCACAAAAATCGGTTCTTTGGAAATATCTCATTTCCTATGGGTTTTTTGCTATTTGTATTTATTATCAATATTGTAGAATGCAAAAATCTCTACAAATTTTGTTTAAAAAAAATTTGTATACGGTGAACCGTTTTCGAGATAGAGGGCGGAGAGCGCGCGGTCACAGCATCACTTCATCGACATTTCAACCGTGTATATTATCAAGTTCAAACTTGGTTAGGACATGATTTGGAACCCCAGGTTGGGCAATGCGAAAATTTTATCACCTGCTCCAGAAGATTTGCTAAATACAATTTTCTGCAACTGCAAGAGTGGTTGTGGTTCGCGATGCGGATGCAGGAAAGCGGGCTTGCAATGCTCTTTAGCTTGTGGCCAATGTAATGGGCAAGCTCTACCGAGCATTGAGACAAGAGACTCGAATGCGACATTAACGAAGATGGAACCTTTGACTCCGAAATCATGGAAGAACTTGAGACAAATGTCGTTGAAGACGATAATGGAGACCAGTTTGAAATTTACCAGCAGCCAGAAGATGACGATGAAGAGGAAGAAGATGATTAAAATTATAAATTGTAGTTTTTGTACCCTTTATTCCATTTTTTACTTTCAATAAACATAAATGATATTTCTTAATAAAAAGATTAATTCATAATTTGTTTTTTTTTTTCATGATGTTAGAAGTTATTAATATTAATTAGGTTAAAATTCAAATATAATTCCTATATTTTCATTAACAATTCTGCAATTACATGGGCAGGTAAGTTTTGTTAAATAAATTAATACTGAATAAAAAGTGGATAAGTTAGGAAAAAAATGATAAAATATAATATAATAGTTAAGGAAAATTGACAAATATTTATAATCATTGATAGTTCATCAACTATATATGGCGCACACCGGTTGACCTGAAGTGATGCTGTGACCGCGCGCTCTCCGCCCTCTATCTCGAAAACGGTTCACCGTATAAAAAATTTTTTTAAACAAAATTTGTAGAGAATTTTCTATTCTACAATATTGATCATAAATACAAATAGCAAAAAACCCATAGGAAATGAGATAATTCCAAAAAAACGATTTTTGTGACCTTTGACCTTGAAATTTAATAGTTGCTTACACCCTACCATATGTAGGTTTTGAGACAACTTTTAGGGTGTTAATATACAAGTATATACAGACTTACAACTTGGCTATCTCGAATTCCGAGGTGAACTTCCTAAAATGACTGCACTAAAACGCGAAAAAAGGCCAATAGATTATGAATATTTTTGCGTTTTTTAACTAATATAAAGAAAAGGAAACGCTCAGTAGATAGAGCAATTCATTCTTAGAGTGAATTTATTCCTCGTGTGCTAAATATCCTTATTTTATTCTTTGTATCTTGAATTTCTTTGAGGTTTCTTAAAATGGTTAGATGATTTATATGAATTTGTATACATGCTATACGCTCGATTAATTCAAATAATTATGTTCGTTATTTCTTTAAATAATTCCTTAGTCTGCACAAAGTTAATGTTTCTAATATTTATATAATAAAAATGAATCGCGATAACGGCTGAAACGTTTTCATTAATTCTTTTTTATAATATTCCTTGAAGTACGAGGATGGTTCTTATGGAAAGAAAACATAAACATGTACAGCTAAAAGTATAGAAAATTGTGTGGATTTGAAAGAGAAGCCATTAGAAGATACTTGGTATAGATTTAAAATGGATTAAGTCAAGCGCGATAGGATTGTTTAAGATTTAAATCAATTACTGGAAGTCGGAACAATCAAGTTTCCTGGAAAATGTATTTGTTTTCATATTATCAAGCAATTATTTTGAATTGGATTCACGTGAAATACATTGAATTATATCGATATATTGCTAAAAATACACCAATAAAAGTATTGCTCCAAGCCATTCGTATTCATTATTATTTTCAGAGTTGAATTTATTCTGCGAACAGTCGGATTTTTAAGCTTAATATATTTGAGAACAGTTATAATTTTCCTTTATAAAATGTCGGTTATTATTTATATGAATAATACGTGTAATATGATAAAGAAGATTTTGTTTGTTTGTTTGCTTGCCTGCGCTTATCTCATGAACGGCTGGTCCTATTTGATTTTTTTTTCACTCACATAGATTTCACTTAGAGACTTTGTCAACATATAAACTTTCATCAAAACCTTTTTAATAGATTAATTATAGGCTTACTAGCTTTCCACCCGCGCCTTCGCCCGCGCAGTCAAAGAAAAACCCGCATAGTTCCCGTTCCCGTGGGATTTCCGGTATAAAACCTATCCTATTTCCCGGGGTAAAAAGTAGCCTATGTCCTTTATCGGGTATCAAAATATCTCTATACCAAATTTCATGCAAATTGGTTCAGTAGTTAAGGCGTGATTGAGTAACAGACAGACAGACAGAGTTACTTTCGCATTTATAATATTAAAATAGTATGGATTACCCATATTGTATACGATATAAACTTTCATAAATATATTTTCTTAATAGTTGCAAAGATCTTATAAAATAATACTATTATTATGTAAGTAAATGTATATTATAAAAGATAGTTATTACTAAACACCATTAGAGCGTGGTTCATCAGGAAACAACGAGGTCTCAATTTCCTTTCCAAGTACATATAATTTAGCAAGATCTCTTGTAAATACGTTGATTTGTTGTTTCAACGGATATCATTTTAATTAATTTTGGCTTAGTAATTTAATTAATCTACAATAGATGTATTTTTAAACAGTTTTGTTGAAGTGAAACTTCTTTAGGCGCGTTGAGAGTAAAATTTCAAGGTCGCCTCATGATAATACCGTCAAGTCATGGAGTAAGGCGACGATTTTGGTACTTTCAATCTTGGCAAAGAAGTATCACTTCTGACACGTGTGCTCGGCACATACACTCTTTTTTGGTATTTTGGTAAATGTTTGGTATTCTCTAACTATAAAAGTTTTTCTAGGACCTGCACGACAAAGATTATAATATTATATGATCACACACACATAAATTCTATATTCATTAATCATAACACACTACAATAAAAGATAAGAATCCCAAAAAAATGAAATTACTTCTTATGCTACCTAATATTCATAAAAAAAAACCTTGAATAATCACAAAATAAATCATAATCAAATTGTTTTTATTACTGGTACTTGTACAATAAAGTGTCATAAATAAAATAAATAAATAAAATAAATCATAATATTCAAAGTAAATTCAATAACTTATTATAAAAATCTACACATTCCTTTAATAATCGTAAATAAGGTATACTCCACGTAATTCATTCAATATTATATTACGAAAATCCACCATTACGTTCTGGATTATTAAATCACATTTTCAATTGAAAATCTACCTTCAATATACTTAATGAAAATGTCAAAATTGTCAGCGAATGATATTCTTTATGTTTGTGACACTGACGAGAAAGAATCGTTAGAGATTTGTTACAGAAAAGTAATATTAGCGTTTGTGATGGAGAGTTACAACGAATGTATTTTGTTCTGAAAACCAATCTTTTTTGCTGTTGTCATATTTTGTTAGGTTTAGTCCGGGAGGTATTGTATTTTTGGAAGTGGCTCTTATGCTAAATATAGTAATATTTCTAATACGAAACTGCATTTAATTTCGTGCTGTAGTTTAGCTCCCATTATACATAACAGATATTTTTACATTATAGACACAGATGTATCTAGGGCAGACACTCTTTGAAGTGGATTTTATGTCATAATTTTCCAACATATATTGAGTAAATAATAATTATTATTATTTTACCGTACTAGAAAAGTTAACATCACTATTATTTACTACATAGTATAAAGCAAAGTCGCGTCCCGTGTCGTTCTGCATATACCTATAAATGTATGATTAGGTTTTAGACAAAGCGGGCGAAACCGTAGGCGGAAAGCTAGTAAATTATATATTAAAATCTTCCTCTTTCACCCTTCTCTTAATTAAAAAAAAAACTGCATCAAAATTCGTTATGTAGTTTTAAAGATTTAAGCGGATTAGGTTTTAGACAGCGAAAAGCTAGTTAAAGTAGTTTCTTTATACTCACAATCTATATACTTATATACAATTAACCTATAACTTATCACTATAATAACCAACAGGTAGTAGCTACATACATAGCAGCGAACGCGTCCCTCCAGTTCGTTGAAAACCGGCCGATCCACTGGGCGGGCGGGCGGACCAGCCCCCCGCCGGACACTCCGCGCTGTGGCTTTGATGGCTCCCTGTGTCCTGATAATTGTGAGTACTTGTGTTTATTAATCACTAGCTGAACTGCGCGGTTTCACCCGCGTGGTTCTGCTCCTGTTGATCTTACCGTCGCCGCACACGAGCCACGGGCCACAGCCACAAACGCCGCCACGCGAAGCTAGAAGCGTGTAGCGTGTGGCCGCCACAGGCGTCAACCGTGTGCGGCGAGTCCATATAAAATGTATTAAAAGTGCAGGAAATACGCCGGTGGCGGCGTTTTATGGCCGGTGGCCGGTGACCCGTGTGCGGTAGCCCTTAGCGTGATGATATATAGCCTATAATAGCCTTCCTTGATAAATGGGCTATCTAACACCGAAAGCATTTTTCAAATCGGACCAGTAGTTCTTGAGATTAGCGCGTTCAAACAAACAAACTCTTCAGCTTTATAATATTAGTATAAAACTCTATAAATAAAATTCTACTGGTACAATGCAATGTTAGTTACCATACTGCGCCGAAACGACTGGAATGATTCTCGCGAATACAGATTTATTAAACCAAAATTTGTATTAGAAATTTATTGTGTATCTATTGAAGGCCTGATGATGAGTGTACGATACCATTAGAATGCTCATGAAACAGGCAATTCTTCTTAAATTAGTACACCGATGAACATGTTTTTTTTCACACCACGCTATATTAAACTGAGGACCAAAATTAAGTAAAACATGTAATTTTATTTTGAACTTTGATTTGAAACAATTATTTATTATATCTATATTATATTCTTTGTAAAAATAAAACTAATATTAATTTCTATATTTGACTTTCAGTTCACATTTATATACCAGAAAAATCGATTTGGACTTGAACACTTTTCTTTTAAAAATAGTAATTGAAAATTTCTTGTTATTGGTAATCTTGGGCAAGAGAGACACGTCACGTTCCTCATCTTTATATCGAATGTAGTTTTAATTTGGTATTTATTTCTATTTTAAGACATTTATTTATAGAATATCTATAATGGAAATCATCTCACATATTGTTTGATCTTCATAGTGAACAAAGGCCATTTATAATATTTATTACAACGCTGAACGCTGTTTAGGTATAATGATTCATATCACTTTTTTTTATTCACAAATAATAATATTGCAGTTTTTTTTTATATGAAGTTTAATAAAAAACAATACGTGTGGCACTCGAGGACTGCCGCGGTAAAGCAATGCAATAGCATAGCATCGCATCGCTGTGCCGGTTGGATTGGGGGGTGTTAGGTTTTTCGTTACGGAATTTTTACATTCGGTCGCCGCGCTCAAAGTCTGAGATAAAAGCTATGCAATAGCTTAAAAATTTATTGAATGCGTAAGTAACTATAATTAAAATAACGTCTTGTGCAATGTATATTTGCATTTTGTTCATTCATGAATTTTGACGTGATTTTCACCACAAGATAGCTGATATTCTAAACATTAAGGTTACACTTACTGTGGAAAAAAAAAATTAGCAACTTCAAATATAACATTACAATATTGCTCTGCCTTCTGAACTAGGTAATTACCTGTATCTCAGAAGGCAGTGCCTTCCCTTACAAATTCCATATTACATTATATTTGGCAAGTTAACAAAATAAATTTTAGTGACTAAATTAATATGTTTTCCAAAATGTTTTCCATAAACATAGAACGATGTTACAAACACTCACTAATTCCCACACAAAACATATTTGCAGTTGAATGGTATATTTCGTGTTGGTAATAATTACTGTAGTAGGTAATTTACTGGAGTGAATAATACAACGCATATTTTGTCGAAATAATTACCTATTCCATCAGCTATTCTTGTTAATAAGGGAATTAAGAGGGGGTATAAAGCAAAATTACCAATCTTCTATTAGATAATACGTGTAATATTCAAGACCAAATCTAAAAAATAAAATATATATCAAACTAGATGATATGTTCAACGATTCTGTTTAATCAAAAACATAAAATATTAAAGTTGACTCGATAAAAAAAATCACGAAGTTAGCTCTAATTTTCACACATTTACGTTTTCTACTTGACATGGTAATACCTATTATGATTTTTATTTCATAAAAAATTATATTAAAGCATTTGCGAGGGATTTGTCAGAGCATTTTGTGTAATTACTTTTAGTTTTGGTTTTATCACGATAAAACACTTGATCGTGACAAAACCAAACGTTTTATCTCGAGAAAAAAAGAGCGCCAAAAGTGGTTTATTTTGGTCGCATTTTATTCATATAAAGTTATTTACCGGTGTTTAAAGTAAAGTCTTAACACAATATATTTTATTATGATTGTGTTTTCTCTTAGAAATCGTATATTTTTAAAACCTTGTTCTGCCATACTCTTATCACTTAGAGGTATGAAAAATAAATGTTGGCCAATTCTCAGATCTATCCAATAGGCACACAAAATTTCATCAGAATTGGTCCAGCCATTTCGGAGGAGTGTGGTAAATAAAATTGTGAGACGAGAATTTTATGTATATAGAGATGTACAAAATGTAATTTCATTGCCAAATATTTTAATAATTTTAATTGATTGTATATTTTGTTACAGCTCTACCAGTGTATGCTATCCTCTCTATCGTTCTGAGCTCTGTGGTCGTGATCTTGGCAATACTGTCCGTGTTTATTTATAGGTAAGTACACACAGCTGCTATTGGCTGTTATTAATCTGCAACTATTTGTTTATTTGTATAACATTTGTAGGTAATAAGTACGGAATTTGCGTGCACAAATTATTACGTTTAAACAACATTTGATGAAATATTTTCGTAATAAGGATGATTTACTGTTGTTTATAATATTATAAAGAGAATGGGTTTGATTGTTTGTTTCTTGCGATTTAACTGAACAATTAACAAAAACTGCTCTATCTGATAATCTATGTATATAAAAATGTAACCCGTTTTCCTTGGTCACGGGGTCACATCACGCGTGAACGGGTGGACAGATTTCGATAATTATTTTTTTATAATATTCCTTGAAGTACGAGGATGGTTCTTGGATGGATTATAATATTCCTTGAAGTACGAGGAAAGAAAACATAAACATGAACTACGGGCGAAGCCGGGGCGGACCGCTAGTGATTTATAAATTCTTTTACCATTAAAAAGCTGCATTTGATTTCGGAAACATTCTATGAAATTGGTTTATTTTAGTATCAATAACTTTTTAGTGTTGTGTAGGTATATTATTATAATGTTGTGTTTATTATTTATTTTAACAAGCTCTTTATTCTATCCGGGAATGTGTTTTCATTTTTTTACAGTTATTTCATAACTTACTTAAATGCACAAAATCATCACTATCACTACATAGTATAAAACAAAGTCGCTTTCTCTGTCCCTATGTCCCTATGTATGCTTAAATCTTTAAAACTACGCAACGGATTTTGATGCGGTTTTTTTAATAGATAGAGTGATTCAAGAGGAAGGTTTTAGTATATAATTTATTATGTTTTAGACAAAGCGGACGAAGCCGCGGGCGGAAAGCTAGTAATCAATAAAATACGTTCAGTTGTTAATGTACTACTAAGCGATGTAACTAACTCGACTATTTTCGTAAGATATAAAAATAATTCTTATATTATCTCTCTCATGAAATTACAAGAAATAATCATCGAATGAAATAATTGTATTTTATTCGCATTGAATATCTTCTACACTAATAAATATTTACGAGGGAATAAGAGTAGGTACCTACCTATAAACTGAATTCCATCAAAGAACAAAAACTTTCGAGTTTTCTCTTGTTAGCAATTACCTAAACTTTATTCGCAACCTTTACTTGTAAAAAGGTTGTTTTCCTTACAAAATACTGTTAAAACAAGGCAGGAATAAAATTTGTTTTCGCGTAGATGCTGATATTTACTTGCCTGATTTATAACTTCCCGAAATATTATACGGTTGACTAATGCAAGTCTTATTTTAAATATAAATGGGTACAAAACGAATTAAGTAAGTTCAACATAAAGGTATTTCTTGTATGAGACATCTAAAATAAAATGAGTCTATTAATTATTACAATTAATTACATTTTTGTTTATCATATTTAATTTATTTTTAAAAGATTTGATCTTAGAATTTTTGGTGACTTAATGACCCTGTTAATTAATCATTTTAAAGTACAATACTTAAATAATAGCATGATTTTACTGTGTATCTAAAAACGTACTTATAAAAAAATAGATTATATCTTTTAACATGAACTTATAGTTGTTTTGCATGAATGTAATGAATTATTGAAGTGAAACTTCTTTAGGCGCGTTGAGAGTAAAATTTCAAGTTCACGTCATGGCAATACCGTCACTTCATGGAGTATGACTTTGGTATCTTTCAAGTTTCAATCTTGCCAAAGAAGTTTCACTTCTGACACGTGTGCTCGGCACACTCGCTCTTTTTATACAGCGCGTGCGGGCGAAGCGAAGCGATAAATTGAAATCCGGGGGACACAATTAGTTTTAAATTATGTACAAGCTATAAATATTAAAACATATATTCATCATTGCAATACAGTCTTGTTTAATTTATAATGTATTTAATGAATGGATTCACATAAAACCTAACTAACATTTAACTTTTACATCCGTTGGGAATACGTGTGCTCTAAATTATTTATTAGACGATGCATATACATTGAAAATGTAGGGGTTTTCTCATGAATAAAATGCATTTTCGAGATACGAATCGCTCATATTATTATATGTAGACTATGTTTAATTCAATTGTGCCTTATTTATTTACTACTAGTGGTCCGCCCCGGCTTCGCTCGTGGTACATATTTACGCTTTCTCTACATAAGAACCATGCTTGGACTTCCACAAACATTTAAAAAAAAGAGTTATCGAAATCGGTTCAGCCGTTCACACGTGATGCCGTGACAACGCGAAACGGGTTTCATTTTTATATATATATATAGATTAGTATATTGAAATTACCTGTTTCTTTGTTGATAAAACACCATGAATTTTTAGAAAATACAGTCAAAATGATTTTGTAAAATAATGTAAGACTTGTTTTAAGTCTTTTAATTTTTTATACAAACTTTATTGTTCATTCGCATATTCTTATTATTAATTATATCTGTATCTATTGCAGTATTTATATATTAACATGAATTCAAAATTTTTATCTCTAGAAATATTTAGACTCAGGTTGTATTACCTACTGATTAGAATGAAATAATAATAATAATACGATACTCAATTTAAAAAAAAGGTTAGTCACTAGGTACATAGTATAAAACAAAGTCGCTTTCTCTGTCCCTATGTCCCTTTGTATGCTTAAATGTTTAAAACTACGCAACGGATTTTGATGCAGTTTTTTTTAATAGATAGAGTGATTCAAGAGGAAAGTTATAGTATATAATTTATTAGCTTTTAGACAAAGCGGGCGAAGCCGCGGGCGGTAAACTAGTATCTCAATAATTGTAAGTCATTAAATTGTAATAAGCCCTCATCGATGAACTATTCAGTTTTAGATACGTTGTATATCGATAATAACAGTATTCGTTACATGCAAAATAATATTCCGAACATGAAATAACAGTGTAATTAAGCATTAAAATTTGAGAGCCATCAATCAATCAATCAACTAAAGAGTATTGATCGTTCGTTTGATTTATAAATAGGTGCATGTTTTCTATTATAGATAATGTTTATAACATATTTAATTCTTAACAAGATATCATGTACTCTAACGTTTCCCAGGTATACTTACTAATCGACTAAAAAAAGGAGGTTCTCCATTCGACTGTTTTGTTTCTGGGTTTGTTACTTCAGAACTTTCAACTGGGTGAATCGATTTTGGTGATTCTTTTTATATTTGACAGCTAGTGTCTCTCGTTAATTTTTTTTAATAATTATTTAATATGTTTTTATTAGAAAATACGATAAAAGCCTTTCAGCCGTTCTTTATATGTGATTTCTAACTAAGCTTTCATAATAGATTTAATATGATATAGACGTAAAGTATAGTAACAACATTTGTATTTACAAAGTTGATAAATCTTTAAATACTCATTAATGAATAATGATCATTTTCAAAGATCTTAATTAAAAAATACAGAGCAATCTAATTGAAGCATCCAACGATTCGTAGAAAGTATTGTAATATTTTTAACAAACACAATAAATTAATTATTTTAAAAAGAATAATATAAGAATAATGTAAAAGCTTTTACTTATCTTTTTAACGTTTTCACAGAATTTTCTAGAAGTTTTGTATAAGTAAATAAATTTTATGTTTTAAATTAAAAGCTCTTATATTTTTAGAGTAAACATCAACAGTGAACAGAGAGGATGATAGTATTGATTAAATACATTTTAAGACGGTGTTTATGTTTTGATATTGTTTGTTTGTCAATAATATAAGTAGCTTTACTTAATGTACTAGCCACTTTACCTGGCTTCGTTCGGTTCAAACCGGGATAAAAAATTAAGAAAATAATTAACAAGGATCAATATGGATTCCAAAAAAAGAAATCGACTACTCTAGCCACTTTTTCACTGATACAAGAAATATTAACTGGAATCAATAACAATTTTCTGACAACAAGCTTGTTTTTTGACTTATCAAAAGCATTCGATTGTGTATCACATCACTTACAGGTAAATTAGCTTGGAGAAATTTTTGCGTTTGTAGTAGTGTATGGTCAGCAAATAAAATAAAACAACATTTTATTTTTAGTTTTTATTTTATATATATA
>CAJQZM010040165.1:36944-60234 GCA_907164665.1 Colias nastes | reverse complement strand
ACAATGTTACTAAAATGAAAAATTTACTAACCTGAAAAAGAAACGACATTTAAAGTTTAATTCTTTAGTTTGAGAAGTCAAAGGCTTGCCTCGACCATGTTTTAACACTGGAGCCATTTTGAATTAACAATACAAAGTTACAACACTTACACACAAATTAAACACTTCAACAAATATTATAACAATAATAACAAATAATAACAACAATCAACAAATACAAAAGGAGATTGCCCAAGTGACTATGGCACTTGGTATCGCAATCAAACTTATTGTGTCAAGATGAAATATAGCTCAATTTAAAGCTTGATGTTAGTACTTTTAGAAACGATTAAAGTTTTTATATAAATAAGCCGCAGTTCGCGACAATAAAAATAAAACAATAGTTTTATTCAACACTTCAAAAAAATACTTTATCGAGTTTAAACTAACGATGAACGTTAAGTTTTACATTTATTACATAGGTAATATTTTAATTTACAAGACAAATGTGAAAAGTAAATCGTAATAAACATTACCTATTTCAAAATAAATTACGTCGAACATTGCGTCGAACCTTAGCGTCGAACACATTCATTCAAGATTCATTTCAAATAGAAACTATGACATATGACGCAGGACGCTTGCAAGAGAGATAGATATATGTGTCAAAACAAAAACTTTTACTTTTATTTCTATTTATTTGGTATAATTACGACTTAATAGTGATAAATATGATCATTATAAATACAAATAGGAATTAACAATATCACGAACACGTGACACAATTAGTATTTTACCGATTCCATACGTGGTCATACATGTTTCAAAACACAAACTTTTAATATTATTTCAATTTATCCGGTATAATTAAGACTTAATAGTGATACATAATATGATCATTATAAATACAAATAGGAATTAACAATATCACGAATACGTGGCACAACTCAAATTTTACCGATACCACCCGTGGTCATTCTCCTTTTTTTCCCGATACCACCCGTGGTCATTCTCCTTTATCAATTAAACTACGTACATAATAATTATAATTTTTGAATGAAATGTGTGCTTTATGTTCTAACGGTACCAAACAACTGCATTTGGCACCTGCGGACAGCGTAAACTGGTTTATTCTGGTTTTGTGCGTGTTTCCACTTTCCACTATCAAGTGACGATTTATTTATTTGTTTTGTTTCGTAATTATTATGGTCAAATATTAATTATGAAACAAATTATAATGGACACGATATTTTATTGTTTCACGGTAGTCGCCTTGTCGTTTGCTCAAGGACGTGAAATTGAATGATATATTTTTTTTATAAAGTCAAAACCATTTTCTTTCAAATTAAAAGTTGTTTTTATTGAAAACAAAAGTGTTGCTAGGAATAAGTATAAAATTAAATAGTAATGTTAGGATATCGAAACATTTTTGTATAGGCCAGAACGATATAGTGGAAACGCGCTCCAAGATCTGAGTAATATACACACCACTACATATGCAAAAATTTCTCCAAGCTAATTTACCTGTACTATTAGAAAAACTTGACAGACTATTTTGACAGATTAACCCTCCAGTGGCTGTCATCCTATATAAAAGACCGGAAACAATGTGTTAGAATTAGTAAAATTGACAAAAATAATGAATTATCATCATATACATCTAGAGAAAGAGTAACTAAATATGGAGTACCACAAGGAAGCGTCTTGGGACCAATTTTATTTTTGTTATACATTAATGACATTTTTAATATTATAAAACATAGATGTATACTATTTGCAGATGACATCTCAATTATTGTGACATCTAATAAAATTAATTGCACTATTAAAGATCATGAAATTGACATAAATTCCACAATTGACAAAATGATACGATGGCTTGAAAATAAAAATTTATTTATTAACCTTAAAAAATCAAAATTCATACAATTTAATAAATCTTCTAATAAAAAATTTAACATTGCTTTAGACATAAACAAAATTGACGCATTACAAAATATTAAATATTTAGGTATTACAATAGATGATAATTTGGACTGGAAGGCTCATGTAGGTGATGTATGTAATAAAATTAATAGATTCGTTTACGCGCTTAGACGGGTTAAAGTTACCACAAATTTAGAGACTGCCGTGACAGCATACCGTGCCTACGTAGAATCACACCTTCGCTATGGATTAGTATTATGGGGTAACAGTACTGCTAGGGATAGGGCATTCATTGCGCAAAAACGATGCATGAGAGCCATCTGTGGAATAGCACCCACTGAATCATGTCGACCCTTATTTAAAAAGCTTGGTTTATTACCCCTACCTTGTTTATACAGGGTGTCCCACTATCGGTATACTAAGCGCGAAGGGACTTGTAGTTTTACATACACTGATCACGTAAAAAATACTTAAACAACAACATTACGTCAAAAAATTTTTGCTAAATTTTTCCTTAAAATTCATGTTTTCTTCTCTAGCTTCGCGCAGCCGACATATACCGCTTCGCTAATATGAGCCTTTTGTCTATGAAAACATAATCTTAAATGATAGCTCACGTGCGGGTGGCAAAGTTGGGCGGGTTGCTTGTTAGAGGTGTACACAAAAGTTTTAAGAATTCATCTATTTGAAAAAAGAATGAATCTGGAATTTTATAAGTATTTTTTACGTACTCAGCGTATGCAAAACTGTAACCTCCATTGAGCTTAGAATACCGATAGTGGGACACCCTGTATATTTTTGAACTGTGTATGTTTGTTTTTAGAAATAGTAGTTTGTTTAAAACATCCTCTCAACTAAACTCGAGATCACGAAGGGATCCGAATAAATTAATTTTACGAGAGAACCCTCGTATCGTCAAATACAGGGAAAGTTGCGTGGGGATGGCCGTTAAAATATTCAATCATCTGCCAAATAACTTAAAGACGTGTAATGATTATAAATTTAGAAAACATCTTCTTATTTGGCTTAATGAAAAAAACTTCTATACCATAAAGGAGTTCATGGAAAGTTCAACCCGAATGGACCATTAACTCCTTTATGGTAATTATTTTTGCATGCTTGTATTGGCTGAACATGTTTATGCTTTATTAATATAATTGTATCACCATTGAATACCATGTTTAAAGCAAAATAAAGATTTTATTTATTTATTTATTTTATTTATTTATTTAAGCCCAATTCTCGATAAACTCTATGTAGTTTTCATGTAAACTATTTTTTAGTTAAATATAGGTAATATGTGTAGAATATATTATATAATATAATCCTTAGTCTTCATAATACTGTGAAGAAAATAAAATGATTCGGAAGGAAATGGAATGCGTTTTCGGGACTTTTATAGCGAAATTTTATTGTTTATTTTACTACATCACATATTACTTTTGTAAGGAACGGAATAAGAAATGATGATATTTACCCTTATAGGTATGAAGGCACATTAAATGAATACAAAAGGTATATATTAGTAAAGTATACGTTATGTGTATTATTAATAATTAGTTAATGAACATACTCTTTATAATATTTTCTTGGTTCAACGATATTATTTTCTATCCATCTAATTGATTACATTAATAATTATACACAGTAAGATCTTAGGTATCATAAAAATATTTTTTCTTGAAGTACCAACCGAATTTAAAACTAAACAGAGTCTTTATTATAAGAAAATTTATTTAAACTACGACTATATAAACGTAAAGATGATGTGTTTGATTTTCGTTGAGTTTTTGTTATTTATTTTTGAATAGATAGAGCCAAAATATCAATATGTATCCAAATATATGCCTAGTAAATTATCGTAAATTATTTCAATATTATTCATCATTATTGTCTTATTAATACCCTATAGATTCTAATAGTTCTCAAATAATATCCAGCCCGTAATATTATACTCGATTACTTCGAGAAGCAATTTATTAATCTAGATGACGATACAAAATACCTTGAGATCAGGCTATGCATTATTAATCTGTAGCATTACATGTAATATTTAACCTGTACAGGTTAATTTTTTATTTGACTAAGGGCCGATTTTTCAATCCTTGGTTAAAATTTATCCGTCCAATAAAGTATTACACGAACATTTTAAAATGTCACCTGTAAACTGTCTTATACGGACAATTAGAATACATTTTTGAAATGGTAGTTTAATACGTTATTCGATGAATAAGTTTTAACCAAGGATTGAAAAATCAGCCCTTAACTTTGATATAAATTTTGTGACGACTAAGATATTGAATACAGATTAACGACATACAGATTGATTAATATCCACATTATTTAAGACATTTGTTTAGTGAAAGGTTTGTTATTATGGAAATATCTTGTTTTATAGTTAAACTAGCTTTCCGCCGGCGGCTTCGCCCGCTTTGTCTAAAACCTAATACATTATATACTAAAACCTTCCTTTTGAATCACTCTATCCTTAAAAAAAAACCGCATCAAAATCCGTTGCGTAGTTTTAAAGATTTTAGCATACAAAGGGACATAGGGACAGAGAAAGCGACTTTGTTTTATACTATGTAGTGAAGTGTATAAAACACAAGCCGATTTTACGGAAATCTTTAATCTGCTGTAATCAAATTAAAACGACATGCTGTAGATATATATATTTGTCTAACAAAAAAACTCTTAATGGATATTTCAGCAACACTATAAAAATAGATCCGTTTAATTCATCGTATCACACAGCTACCGAAAAAACGAATCCCTTTTAGCGACACTAAAAATGGAATGGGATTTTCTTTTCCACAATCGACGAGTTTTGACGTCTACGAGTCTATAATTTATTCAAACGCTTGCCATTTCGCTCAAATAAAACTTGGAAAAAGTATTAACCTTACACCTTTAAAAGATAAATTATTTACCGAAAAATCTGCCTTTTAACGTCATAGTACTGAATAATAAAGATAAGTTAATAGCTATTTTTAATACGCTTTTTTTCACCTGTTTGTAACCGACTCCTTTAGACTCGAATTTGCCCCAGTTTTAAAGGACAGATTTAATTCAAACTTTACTCTTATCAAGGATCGGTGACGATGAAATAATTTCATGAGATTTTCTCTAAATAATTTAAATATATATTGTTTTTAAAGAGGTCACACTTTTAGAAGTTACACTCTGTTTTCAAGTCGTAAGAAGTCCCAGCAAATTGCAACGAATGTTTAAATTAGACTATATTTTTATACATTGCCTACAGTCACGCTATTTATATTAATATATGAAAACCCGTAGCACAGTATCATAAATATATCATTACATGTAATCATAATTAAACGATATTAAAGTCTATTCAATTAAAGCATAAATTCTGATGTGCAATTATGATTCAATATTGCATAGCATAACGACATCGATTAAGCTGTAAATTGCATACAACATATAGGTAATATCTAATAGCAGTATATATTATAATCTATGTTTACTCTTGGTATGTATGGAATGTGTGATTTACATTCACAGATAATATAATACTATGTTTACATCCTCGTGTATACAACCGTTTCTGCATTTTCTGAGAATTTCCACTATGAAACATTTGACCGCATATTTGCTTATAGAACTAGACATTACTTGCGGGTTTTGCTCTTGGATTAAAGAATATTTCCATATATAAACATTTGTGGCGTTTATTTATGTTTAGAGGGATGTTCAAGTTTATACATTTTTTTGAAGTCATGTTTGTATATAAAACTTGCTAACCAACAAAGACATTGGTACGAACTCTTTTAAGCTCTGCGTTACATGCATATCTATTAATTAACATTTTGTTCAGTTGATAGCCGTGAAAGCGAACTTGCTTTTTGCTTTTATCATTTTTTCTCTCTAATCTATAGAACTACATAAGCATAAAATATAGCCCTTATCATTCATAAATAGTAATTTCTCGACGTGAACTAATTTCCTAATACTGTCAAGTCAATTTCGAAAGTTTTAGGAAACAAACAAAAAGGTTTTGAGTTTTGAGATGTTTTAGACCATTTGTTATGTGTGTTTGTTTGTGTAAAATACTATATAGGTAAATGTTTTTCTTTTCTTCAAAACATTCAATCATTAACTTTAAGGTATTGTATTTTAATTCAGACATCTAGGTAGGTCTGCTGATTGTCTACCTTTCTGGTATGATACATTTACTTAAAGCCACAAAGTTCCTAAACAATCTCTCCTTACAGGCACTACAAGCTAGAGGCAGAAATAGCGATGATGACGTGGCGTGTGAGTTGGAGCGACGTGCTGATACCCGGGGGCAGACTCAGGGGCAGCCTGCACTCGCTCGTTCGAAGGTATAGCACTGGGGTGAGTGCTGTGTTCATATTTCATGAAGATAATATGTTTTAAATAATTGAAAATTATAGTAAAATAATTTAATGTAAATAGTTATTATTAAATATTTAAATTGATATTGAGATTATTGCTTATAACAACAATTTTATGTCGAAGTATTTTAGAAAGTTATAATTAAAAGAAAATTAGTACTATTTCTATAATTATTATAAGTACTTAGCTAGCTGTGCAGAGATTTAATTTACGAAGAAATTCCGGGAATCCGGGTTAGCAGTTGTCTAGATAAATGTGATGAGATTAAAGTGTCACTATAATCTCCGATCTATATTTATAGTGAAATCTCATCATCTGTTTACCAGAGAAATAAATATTTAAAAAGCGCATACAATCTTACAGATAAAATAAAAAAATGTACGCATGTAATCCAATGTTAAATATAATACGTAAACATTAAACTTTTATGCACTTGCAAAAAGAAATAACTGAAATAATATTTGATTTTTTTTATATTTTTTTAAGTAGTAGAAGAAGCTTTTTAATGCTAAAACTAAATTAATATTTCTCCATTCTATCAAAACCTATACATCCACAGACTGCATATTCTGACGAAGCAATTTCCCTTCCTGGCGACCGTCAAATATACGCCCCTTGCGCGTTTTACAAAGGCTGCCGGGTCGCTGTCAAAAAGGTTGACAAACAACGCATAGATCTCACCCGACCATTACTATTAGAACTAAAAAAGATGAAGGATCTAGAACACGATCATTTGGCTCGGTTCTTCGGTGCGTGTGTGGATCCACCACACTGCTGTATATTGACTGAATACTGCCCGAAAGGTTCCTTGCAAGATATATTGGAAAATGATACTATTAAGCTTGACTGGATGTTCAAAGTCAGCTTGATGCATGATATTGTGCGGGTAAGTGTCTTTTTTTTTAATTTTTCTTTTTGCTTTGCGATTTCAAAATATTGAAATGTTGATCATACCTATATAGCCTAATTAAGAAGTAAGAATCGGTATTTACTATACTTATTACAATATTATAAATACGAAAGTGTTTGTCTTTCTTTCACATATAGCAATTTTATGATATAATCCCTACTAATATTATAAATCCGAAAGTAACTCTGTCTGTCTGTCAGTCTGTTACGCTTTCCCGATTAAACCTCTCAATTGATTTTGATGAAATTTGGCACAGACAATCTTTAGACCCTGAGAAAGAACGTAGGCTTTTATTGCGAAATATGTACCACGGGCGAAGCTGGGGCGGACCGCTAGTTTTTGTATATAGAGATAGGAGACTAGAGAGTGACCGTGACTTTTAACCGAAGTGAAATGGAAACCTAATAATGAGTATAAATTATAACGCTGTAGTTTTCATCAAAATATACCCTCATATAATATATAATATGTCGCAGGCAAATTGTATTATTTCGCCGTTTACAAAAGCTCGGCATTTTGTAATATGTCGAGAATTCGTAATCAGAAATTTTTCGTTTGGAATAGGTGGGTTAGGTTAGGTTCGTGTTTTTAAAACTACACAGATATAGGAGCCCCACGAAGTGGGGCTCCGTCGGCTCGCGACCGTCTTTTTGTAGAATTTTGGAAAAAGTAAATCCTCAGCATATTACAAAATGCCGAGCATTTGTAAACGGCGAGATTATACAATTTGCCTGCGACATATACATTAACAGCCGTACAAATAAAAACTTGCTTATTCAAACCTTATGCAATGAATAGATATGATAAGAATAAATAAAGAATAAGGATGTCATAATTTCTTACAAATAAATTTGGAATAACGTCGATGTAACTATGCTCACGCTATGCAATAGGCGCGAAGCGGCAACGTAGCAATTCATTCATAAAATTATGAAAAACATTGAAATTGTCTACGGTTAAGCCTTGGTGCTGTCATTTTGACGCTCGTTTGACTTCGTCAAAGTTGTGAAGTTTCATCATACGATGTTCTGTTTATTTATTTTTTAAATATTTATTGGAAATAATTTAAATATATCATTAAATATATGCAAGCAAATGAAAGAGAACGCTATCCAATATCTGGAGAACAGAAGATAAACCCACCTTGAGATAGAGAATTGCCAAATAACTGGTACTCAAAACATACAACTCCAGGATTAGAAGATTTATATTTTCAACGAAAGTTTATATTATTGTGATAAGTTTAGAAATAAGTTTTATGTATGTTGGTTTGGCGCATGCCGTAAATAAATAAATCATTATAAATATCAAAAGGGTTTTTCATAATTTCGTATGTTTTGACATTTTATACAAAATTTTCCATTTCAATATTTAATGAAATTATTGATATGCTCAACTTTTTCTACTTCTCGTATTACTCTCATTGCTATTATCTCAAATTTAGATTGAAAATTGCTTCTAAAACTTGTAAAACACAGCACAATGTACTAAAAGATAGGTTATAACTCGGTTATGTCAGACTTATACTAGGGTGGTAGCCGGAATAAGGACGATATAGCATTAGTATGAATACTTATTACGACGTTATACTAGGTTTCATTTATTACGTGTTTATTTGTATGATTTTTCCTTATTCTTAGTTTATTCTTTTCATAAAATGTTATAACTCGTTTATTTGTACGGCTGTAAATTTGTAAACTCTGAACTAAAATTTTGATTTAACGATATTCATACGTAGAAATTGTTTAACAAGATTATTGCATCCCATATAATAAACTTCGACCTCCATAAATTGTGGGAATTGCAAATGTGAAACCTTAAATGGGATTTAGGGACCCGGATGGGATAGTGGGATTAGGGGATCCCACTCAATCATCGGACTATGAATTAGTGCGATGTTTATTTATCATAGCAAGCTGTAGATTTATTTAGTGATTATGTATAAAAAAGTTCATTTGAGATGGAGCAAATTAACTAAACTTATATTAGTGTTACGAAAGATTTGATTTAGTTTGTTTGTTACGAACTCAAAAATGAAAGAAAGAAAGAAAGCTTTATCTTTATATTCCGGGCAATATTCTTCTCTTAAAAAATCTACAAGAATGTCCCTGTAACTTTCACTTTTAGGCTATAATAATATTATTAAATTTTTTTAGGCTGCATAACTTCTTACATAATATGTAAGAAGTAAGAGAAGAAGAACAAATACTTCTAACTTCTTAATACTAACTTCTTACATAATATGTAAGAAGTTATGCAGCCTAAAAAAATCTTTATAAACTATGCTTTACAATGAAATCACAGATCTTTAGTAGGTACATCATACAACAATAGTGTACTTGTTTATAAATAAAAGGTCAAAGTCGAAAACAACTCACGAAAAATAAAGTGACAGAAAAATAACATCAAGGAAGAGCTTCATATATCTCACATTTAGGTCACTTATATCAGATTCTACACGTCTTTGTTCCCAAATTAATTGTTCCTTTGTTTTATGTTTACTGAGAAACGATATCATTTGATAAATGTTGTTGTAAACTGAGTTATCCTTTGTTAGTATTTGGAACAAAGACTTATTGATATGGTAAATTTATATGCAGTCTTTATTGGCACGGTTTATAGTGCGGTTTTTAATTCGATCATTTTTTGAAACATGTTATATATTACGTTTAAATAATTAATTAAAAAACTGTATAGTTGATACATTTTAGCGTTTCATGTTTTTTTTTATAACTCTTATAAGTGTTGGATATTTTTATTCCTACGTGATAGTACAGATAATATAATAGGTGACAATGAACCATCAGTTTAATTTTATTATATGAACTATAACTATGTATTTGTTTTAGGGCATGCATTATCTACACGGAACAGATATAAGATCTCACGGAGCGCTCAAGTCAAGTAACTGCGTAGTCGATTCCAGATTTGTACTGAAAATCACAGATTTCGGCCTAAATGCTTTGAGGGTGTCGGAAAAGGACGCAAGGGCTCATAGCTATTGGACCCGTAAGTATTTTAGCTTACATAAATTTTCCACCAAATAATAATTTTAAATTACATACTTTTTTACTGTCTCCGAACCATATCTTTTTCTTTTTTAAGCTATTGCATAGCTTCTATCGCGGGCCTTGAGCGCGGGGACCGAATCGAGAAATTACGTAACGAAAAAACCTCACGCTCCCCACTCCGACGGGCGGAGGTGTGGCTTGAAGGCATAGCATGCAATAGCTTTACCGCGGCAGTCCCCGAGTGCCACACGTCTTTTTTTTATCGATCGTTCAATCTAGAAACCTATTATCTAGGTACCAAAGACGATTATTCAATAGTATGGTAATCGTATCGAAACTGTAATAATGATTAAATTCAGTATATAATAACTATCACCAACAATATTTGTGTTGTAAAACGTTAACCTCGGTTACCTAAATTGTAATACAATATTATATTATTTATAACAAAAATATTTTTCAAAATTATTTTTTGTATTGAAACTTCTTTAGAAGCGTTGAGGGTAAAATTTCAAGGTCGCGTCATGGCAATACCGTCACGTCAAGGAGTAAAGCGACGATTTTGGTATCTTTAAATCTTGTCAAAGAAGTTTCCCTTCTGACACGTGTGCTCGGCACACACGCCTTTTTTATTTCACAAAATCAAATTTCAAAATATGTTGCATATTTCGCATCTAACACGATTAAAGTTACTATATCTTATATTATACATTCATATTGCTTAGGTCTCCTCTGGACCTCCCCCGAGCTCCTCCGCACAGCGTCCCCTCCCCCCGAGGGCACGCAGAAGGGAGATGTGTACTCCTTCGCGATCATTATGCACGAGATTGTGAATAGGCAGGGAGTCTTCTGGCTAGGACCTGGCATTGAAATGTCGCCGAAAGGTATGTAACATATGTGGATTTATACAATTTATTATAGGTATATATTATAGTCTTAGTGAATTTGAAATTTGAATGCTTTTTTATACAACTATACAAAACCAATTTGTGAAAGCTAGAATTATATCCCTTCACATTATAAGAACAGCTTCAACAAAAATGGTTTCCCACGAGGAAATATTTCAACAACAAAGCAGGAATAATCAATGCACATATTGCTGGTGGTTATACATCACAGATATAATTTGTAAAGTTTTACACAACGCAGGCGAAACCGTGGTTGGAAAGCTAGTTTAGTTTTACTTTCATGTAAAACTTCATGTTATAAACCACATGACATTGAAAGTTCCTCAATCTACGTTGTTAGGCAGATGTGGTTCAATCTGCTTCGGTTGCAGCGTACTAATTACTTCCATACATAACCACTAGTTGATTGCATATTAATTATGTGAAATGAATGCGTATCTCGTATATATCGTCTATACTCTCTTACGGAATAATTCTTTGGGGACAGTCTTGCGAGGTGCGGAAAGTATTTGGGGCACAAAAGAAATGTATCCGGGCCCTGTGCGGATTACATCAAAGGGACAGTTGCAAACCAATGTTCGGTAAATTACGTATCCTTACACTAACCTGCATATACATAAGAGAAGTATGTTTATTTGTTAAATACCACCCAGAATATTTTAAAAAGAAAGGAGAAGTAAATTCGCATATGTTAACGAGGTATCAAAATAAACTGCACTTTCCAACATGTAGAATAAATCAAGCAAAAAATAGTGTGATATTTATGACTATTACAATATACATTATACATATAATAAAATACCGGATAACTTTAAGGATCTCCCAGTAAATTTATTTAACCTTTAATCAGTGACGTGAAAAATGTATAACACTATACGGGACATGACGTCTGACAGACTACTACTTTCAAAGTAAATTTTAGACATAAAATGTAATATGTACGTATCAAAATTGTGTTGATATTTAACCATCGGTATGTAATAAAAGACACAAAACTAAATACAATCAGCTTTTATTATAAAATTAAAGAAAAAACAGTCATTAACTCTATCTAGTACTATTCAGCCTTAATTGACTTGAGATCTCCATTTTAGCCTTTTAATTGACAAAACACAAGTAACATTTGAAATTTAACATTTTTTACTTAAAATCTAATCAATAAAGAAACGAAAGAACAAAACAGCACTTCTGAAAACAAAAATATAAAAAATTTGACAACCGCTCAACTTTATATAAATCACTGGCAATTTTTGCACAGGGGGCGAGAACATTGCAAGCAAACGGGATTAGAACACCCGACACACGTGTAAATTTTCATTCTGTGTAGTTTAGGTGGACAAACCCTACATGCTCTTCGTTTACCCTGACTTGGCTCATGACTTTGGTCACCTTCTTCGATCATATCATCCCCCAGAACTCGCTTTATCACTAGTCGTAACTCCCTTGGTAATTGACTGCTGATGACACGTCTTTGCATATGTGGTATCACTAGCGAACGGGCTAATGACTTCAAAAAATCACCTCTATCGGCAACCTTAGGTTGATACATGTTGTATAATATATAGGCGTTCATGCCGCTCAAATCAATAATGCGGTAGAATAAAACCATTGGCCACCTTCTCGTTCGGCGGCTGCTGGAACCTACAAAAGCCTTTAGCTCAATCATATCTATATATTTTAGTTCTGGCTTATTTTGACGGGCAAAGTTTGTCCTGTAACTGGAGATTTTTTTGTTTGTCCACATCAAAATTTGTTGCAGCATTTCTTCATCAAATAGTTTATGCCAGATGCTGAGAGGATCTTTTTTATCTTCAACTGTCAATTTCGAGGCACTTGCACGGGTAATTATATTATGTTGAGGCGTACGTACCCTAGCGTTAGGAGGCACCTTTGACCACTTATAACGATTTTTACCGTAGTAAAAATTTGAGCTTCGTAATTCTGAAAGAGGTATGTCTTCGTCTTCAGAACTGTCGCTGCTAACTTCTTCACAAGTGATTTGACCTTCCTCATTACTGTCTTCTCGAATGGTCCGACTCTCCTGGGAATATTCGTCTTGATCACTATCATGATTTTGTAAAAAATCATTTTCGGAAATCAAAAAGTCATCGCAATCACCTTCGCTGTCTGATTGGTCTGAAGCTAGCATGAGGGCATTGAACTCCTCTTCAAACGATGGACTGTTTAACCGCAGGACTTGTCTTGTTTGTGAATTTGTGGCAGACAATTTACGTTTCCTCTGATTTTCCGCCATTTTGCACTGAAAAACAAAAAAATGGTTTAAAAAACATTTGTATGACAACTAGGGACATTTAGCCTGACAGACTCCTTTAGATTTTGTAAGTGTTTTTACTCACGTGTTTTACAACCGACGACAAGTCCGCCTCGTTCCCCGATCGTTTTAGCACTAAAACAGAGGCTACTGAGAAGCGGGGTCGCAGCAGGCGGGGGGAAGTGACCAATTTTGAGAATTTGTAAAACACGCGACGCCTGCGAGACTCCGCGTCACTAGTTAAAGGTTAAGAAGAAACTGACGAAATGGTTATTGGAGAAACAATTTTATGATATTCAAGAACTTATTACATTGCGGAATCTATGACAAGGAAGAATTAGTGACGTTTAACAATAGTGACGCGAAGAATAAGTGTAGTGTAATTTAACTTATTTCCATTTAAATATTTGCACACCCAGATAGTGGGTAGAATGTATTAGCGCCTTAACATTGTAATAACACCTTTTTTGTAACTAGGTACATTCTTGTAAATAAATGTAATTTGAATTTGAATTTGAATGTAAGCTTTATTGCTGTGAACTTCAACTGTAGATCCTACTACCTATAAATGCGAAAGTTTGTATGAATGGCTGTTGTTACACTTATAATAATAATATTATAAATGTGAAAGTATGGATGTTTGTTACTATTTCACGCAAAAACTACTGAACCGATTTTCATGTTTGGCACACATATAGAGGGTAACTTGGATTAGGATAGTTTTTATCCTGCAGATCCCACAGGAGCGGGAACTATGCGGGTTTTTCTTTGAAAACGCGGGCGGAGCCGCGGGTGGAAACCTAGTAAATGAATATAACCTTATTTATTTAGGGTATATTTTTATAACGAGTTAAAGTATGTATGCATCGGTTTCGCATTTTTGTAGCCGTATTTCTTATGTTAGCCACATATTTGAATTGTATTCTTATTCTTCTTCTAAGACTTTACTGGTATAACAACGATTATATTTTACTTATGTTATAGCTTCTGCAGCAAATGGAACTTGTTTAAATACAATCGCGAAAAACAAAACAGTTACTATAAACTTTGAAAATGTGACCATTAGTCACACATCTTGGGATTTAAATAAATATAAAACAACACGTCGCAGAATGCTTAGAGAAATGCAAAAGCAACACAAATTCTTACAATATTCTATCGTGCAAAGCATTCTCTTAATAACTCACTATTTATAAAATTTATACCTATCCTTATCCTTAAGAAATAAAGATGGAATTCCTTCATACTTCAAAAAGTTAATGTCGAATTCCTGCTTTTCAGAGATAGAAAGGGTCATTAAAGGCTTTATGGGTAATAAAATATCACGCAATCGTAGTGACCGCCTTTCGCGGATGTGTTATCTAAAAAGTCTTCGTTCGTTAGTGAATCAGAATAGACGTGTATTACTTTTTACTATAAAGTGCTTTGCGATTTTAATAATTATTTACGTGATAATAAGAATTCAAGTTGCATAATTAGTGTTTGGTATTTACATCATTTCAATTTACGTTCGAAACACAGCGAGCGGTTCAAGCGGGAGCAAGACAAGTGCAATTTTTTGTCCTGCACGCACCGTAGAACGACTCATATTCCTGCAAAATTATCCATTGCGGAGTAAATATGAGTGTACGCAGATCGCCAACACGTTTAACCAGCAGTGGTGCAGTGGGTACTGCCGGTGGATCGCATCCCGATCTATCGAAGCTAAGTTCGTTTTCTACGAGTTCTACGCCAACTGATACTAAAATTACTTACAGAAAACGTAAACAACCGCTAGAACAAGATTGCAGATGTAGTGATGATATGAAGGATATTCGCTCGGAGTTGAGCCGTATTAGTACATTACTTGAAAAATATGTTTGCTCAAATGAACAAATAATAAACAAAATTCATGAAAACATTTCTGAGGTAAAAACACAAATTACCGAAATTAAATCGTCCAACGAACAATCCTTGAATTTAATTCGCCAAAATACGAATCAAATCAATGAAATTAAGTCATCAGCATGTATGATAATTACTGAACAAAACATATTGAAGAGTACTATTTCTCAATTAGAATCCCAGATCAACCAGGGTGAGAGTAAAATAAAATCACTGGAGTTAAATCTTCAATCAATAAATCAGTCATCCAATCCATCGGGTTTTACGTCTAAAAATCAACTACATATAAATGAACACTTAATCAAGGAACTACGAGACAGAAAAAGCCGCGAAAAAAATGTAATTTTTGCTGGTTTCCCAGAATCGACATCTTATAACTCAGAGGAGAGGATATCTAAAGACAACTACGAAATTTTAAAAATTACCTCGCTAATAAGTTCAGACCTACCGAAGCCAGTAAAGATATATAGAATTGGCAAGTATTCACCGGGGAAAAATCGTAGAATAAAGGTTTGCTATGACACAATTGAATCTGCTAAAATAATCCTACGTAACAAAAATAAATTACCCAACAATATTAAAGCTTTTAGTGATCAAACGCCAGCTCAGGAAAAATATCTTAAAAGTTTACAGGATGAACTAAACCGTCGCATTGGTGAAGGAGAAACAGATCTCACAATAAAATATGTTAACGGAATGCCTACTATAAAGAAAATTATGTCAAAAAACTAGAAATAAACAACAACCACAATAACAACCAAAATATCAACTCCTACGAAATACTAGACAGCTATGAAAATTTGCAAATCTCCCGATCCAGGCTTAGATTTATATACTTCAATGCGCGAAGCATAAGAAAAAAAGGTAAACTAGATGAAGTAAAATGTATCCTGAGCTCATTAATAAAACCTATCCACGTAATTCTAATTACTGAAACTTGGATAAATTCTGACACGCAAGCTTCAGAATTAAATATTGATAATTACACACATTATTTTAACTACCGGACTGACGCAAGAGGAGGTGGAGTCTCAGCATACATCCACAACGATTTAAAACACAATCTTATTGAATCACGATACGAGGATGGGAACAATTACTTATGGATAAGTTTAGAACGATGTAAAATTGATGTAGGCGTTATCTATAAACCGGGCTATACTAACTGTCAAAAATTCCTTGAAATGTATGAATCGCAATTACAACAAAGGCACAGAGCTATTATTTTTGGAGATTTTAATATCGACTTGTTAACAAAAGATAAAAATACCAAACTATACAAATATACTCTTAAGTGTAATGGACATATATTACTCAATAAACTAACTAAAAAATACAGCACAAGAGACTCCTCAAAAAAATCTATCATTGACCATGTAAGTACGAACCTTCAAAATGATAATTTTCATTTCGCAATAATAAACTCATGTATTTCCGACCATAAGCACATATATACATAGAATTAAAAAAATATTTACCCCCAAAAAGTGTTAAAACTCAATATAAAGCAATTAATTACGAAAGATTATCATCCCTGTCTGACTCCATAGTTGATACTGAAATAAACAAAGATTATACAATATTAGAAAATAAAATTAAATCTATTATAGATAAAAGTAAGATTATTAAAACTAAATTTCCAAATCTGCCCCGAAAAGACTGGATAAACAAAGAAATTTTAACAGAAATTAACGAAAGAAATTTACTATGGTCTCAACTAAAAAACAACCCTAAAAATAAAAACCTTCAAATAAAATTTAACACTCAAAAGATAAAGGTAAAAAAATTTATTCAAGACACGAAAGATTCCTACTATTACCAAGAATTTACAAGGAATATAAAAAAACCCAAGAAATTATGGACTTTAGTAAATAAATTAGCTAATAACAAAACTGTAAAATGTACTTTACCTACTAAATTACTTATCAATTCTGAATATATTACCGAGCCAAATGAAATATGCCAGATATTTAATCAATATTTTTCTACTATAGGATCTCGTCTAGCAAATTTAATACCCCTACAATATCAAACCAACTCTACCTCAACCTTACCTAAATCGCCATCAAAAAAGTACGAATTATCCACTTTTGATCCGTGTACACCTAATGAAATTTTAAAAATTATAAATAACCTTAATTCAAACTGTAGTACAGGTCTTGATGGTATTACCACAAAAGCAATTAAATGCATTAAAGAAAAATTAAATCATACCATAAGCGATTGTTTTAACCAAGCTATAAGTCAAGGACGTTTTCCGGATTCGTTGAAAATAGCGAAGGTAACTCCTATCTATAAGAGTGGTTCAAAATTTGAACCTGGTAACTATAGGCCAATTTCGGTTTTGCCAGTGTTGTCAAAAATATTAGAGAAGATTTTACACACGAGATTAGAAAAATATTTAGACTCATTTAATTTTATATCAGTTCATCAATACGGTTTTAAGCCAAAAAGTAACACTCTGTCAGCGACTATAGACCTGACTACTAAAATAAAACAGAACATTGACGCAAAAAATCTAGTTTTGGGAGTATTTATTGACCTACAAAAGGCCTTCGATACCGTTTCTCACGAACTTCTAATAAAGAAATTAGCATCCATTAACATTACTGGTAAAGCACTAGATATGCTGGAATCATATTTAAAAAATCGATCACAAATCGTTAAAATAGATAACTACAATAGCATCCCCTTACCAATTACATGTGGCATACCACAAGGTTCGATTTTAGGCCCATTGCTTTTTTTAATTTATATTAATAATTTACAAGATTTAAAACTAAATGGTCATCTAACACTTTATGCGGATGACACCTGTCTATTTTATTTTGGTCCCTCTATACATGACATGATAAAGCAAGCACAAAATGATTTAAATAAATTAAATAAATGGTTTCAATACAATCTACTAACAATAAATATATCTAAAACGTGTTATATTAAATTCAAAGCTCAGAACAAAATTATTCCACCACACGCTCCACTTAAAATTAACGGTGTTGTATTAGAACATAAAACCCACGAGAAATACCTAGGTTTGCGAATCGACAGCTCTCTAAAATGGAATTATCACATCGACCACCTAAAAAATAAATTATCAGCACTTCTTAGATCTCTGCGTAATATCACTTCTTGCATTCCTCATAAATTACGCCACACCATTTACAACACGTTAGTCAAACCGCACCTAATGTATTTAATAGAAGTGTGGGGTAGCGCTTACAAAAATAAATTAGCGCCACTACAAATTTTACAAAATAAAATTATTAAAACCATTTTTAACTATCCTTTTTTAACTTCTACGAATAAAATCTACGACGATACTAAAATAATGAATTTAAAACAATTATACTTTTATAATACGTGTATGTTCATCCACAAAGCGCTACACAAAAACATAAATACAAATATTTTATTCTCAACATCAAATCGCCACTATCCTAATAGACGAGCTAGCTATCTTGCCCTCCCGAAGATCCGAACGAATTATGGAAGGCGAACGGCAACATACGAGGGAGCACGTTTCTATAACGGATTGCCAAGCAAATTGAAAAGTGTAAACTCGTTCATTGTATTCAAAAAACAATTATCGAAACACATCCTGGAAGACCACACGCTCAAACTTTGAATGCAATGAATGAGTAGGTACCTAACCTAACTTAACTAATGTAAATAACCTACTCTAAATATTTAACTAACGAATGTTATTTTTTATACATACCTATGTTTAAAATTAAGTTTCTCATGTAAGTGACTTATTGTCTTAATGGGAATAAATGTCTTTAAACCTTTTTTTTTAAATGTGTCATTTATTTATTTTTATGATGAGTTTTCGTTTATGTTCTGCGTATATGAGATTATGTATGCCATGTCTCTAATAACTGGAATTCATCTGGAAAACATAAGTTCAGCATGTAATAATATTTTCTATTTAATAAATGTAACTTTTTACTACCGTTGTTAGATAAGGATTGTTATTAAAATAATTGAAATTGTAAAAAAAAAAACAATTCTTTTTACTATACCAGGATTCTTGAAATGTTCTCCTTTCCTTGTTTTATAAATGGGCTAACAAGTAGACAGCTTGTAGGTGACAAGCTTAACCTTAAAACTACTACTCAGTTTTTACAGTAAAAGCTTGTGATTTTATCATAGCAGGGATTGCAATTTCTATTTAATTTCTTACTTATTTGCTTCCTTATATAAGAAACATACCATGTGTGTTGGTTGATCTGTTGGTCTTAGCGTGATGATATATAGCTTTCCTCGTTAAATGGGCTATCTAACACCGAAAGAATTTTTCAAATCGGAAGATTTTTTTTATATATTAGTATAGATAGATAGTTACAATATAATATTACACACAATTGTCTTACAGAAATCATAGAAGCCGTAATCAGCAGTGGCATGCGTCCAAACACAACCCATCACCGATCTTGTGAAGCAGACGATGCTACAGAACTCATGCGCCGCTGCTGGGCGGAGGACCCTACTGAGAGACCCGACTTTGGTCACTTGAAACACGCTATACGACGGCTAAATAAGTATGTTGGGTTTAATATATTTTTTTAAATTAAAAAGAAACATATATTTTTAAAGTATTTGAATGCTTTAAAAACTAATTTATCAAATTGAAGTATGTTAGATCCATTGATGTATTATTATCAAATAGACTTAGAACTAGAATGATGTATAAACTGTCCGATTAAAAACTCTGCCAGCGTGTCTATTGGGTAGAGTTTTGTTATGAGCGTTATAATAGACTAATTTTATTGTTTTATGACCACGTCGATCGGACTTTTTTGATGAATTTTTAAGTAATGGTGGAACAGTTTTTTTTTTCATGTCGGAGCAATCAAAGGTCTGCAACAAACATCTGATGTTAAGAGGTTACCACCGCTTTAAATATTTGCAGTATAGGTTTGCTGCCGTTGTTTTTTAAGAAGGAAAAATTGTATTTGTGTAATAAGTGGAAATAGTATCACTTCGATATTCCAGAGGAACATAACTTTGGATTTTACTTTTAAAATTTATTTGATTCAAGTTTTCACAGTCCGATAAGTTTCAGGGTATGAAATGCATCTGTTGAAGAAAATTTTAAAAGTTTGCATACTGTGGATGATGCACCAAAAGAGATTGTAATACACGATCAAGTTTGGAAGAAACTTACGTTTTAGTAACTTTAAGAAGGAGTGTGTTCAGATCCTTGAAAGTTTCAATACTTATGGTAGTTCACCATATTTAATTCAGAGTTGAATATTCTTGGATTTGTAGCTTTTTTACGTTGCAAAAGATGATCAATTAAGGTTAAAATTTACAATACGTATAGACTCTAAAACTGGCCTACAGTTACTATTGTTGGTAGAAAAGTTACGCCAATCAATGAAAATGGTATAATGGGCGATCAAAATTTATATATTGCGTGGTATAATAACTACATAGTATATCTTCATCGTGCAGGCTTGAGAGAGTGGTCGTGGTTAAGATGATGATGTTCTATTCTTGCTATGTGTTATCTACTTCTTTGTTCGCTCCCTGGCACATATTATATACCATTATTTTTATTTATATTGCCTTTTATTTCTAGGTCACAAGAGAGCAGCAACATCCTAGACAATCTGCTATCTCGTATGGAACAATACGCCAATAATTTGGAGTCACTAGTCAGCGAGAGGACGCAAGATTATTTGGAGGAGAAGAAGAAATGTGAGGAACTGCTGTATCAGTTACTGCCTAAGTAAGTTCTTGTATTTGATTTCTGATATTATTGATATGTGTGTCGTTTTAATATGTAATATTTTTTTTAAACTTCCTGATGATAAAAAAATGATCCCTTGTCATGCTAACATTACCATGTTCTCTGTTTGTTTTTTTATTAGTAAAATGGATGATGGGCATAACTTTTGTAATTTACTTTAATAATTAATTGTAATTGTATTTTATTTTTATATGTGCTTTGTATGTTTGAAATAAATTTGAAAACTACGCCCTCAATTAAAATAAATATTTATAGTCGAGCCAATTTAATAGGCAACATTTGACGTCTATCAATTTTATCTTCAAAGAGAGGTAACCTGCTTATAAACATCGATTAAAGTAAATTAATCGGTACGGTCTTGAAACATTTTGTCAATCGAACTTGAAACACATGTCAATTTTAAAATTCATCAGGCGAATTCCTGTCCAAGTAATATACTTTCTTTCGTAAATTTAGGCAGCAAAATAAGACAAGTATAATACATTATAAAAAAAAAACACAACGCATTTATTAATTTATGATGATTTTTATTCACAAAGTAATCAATGCATTCGATTCTAGATGTCAGATTTCAATTTTTAGAGTAACGTCTCTGGTATTTAAAAAGAAAAAAGGTTTATTGACACAAAATTGTAGCGACGTGAGAATTGTTTATTATCGACATAATATGATTGATAATAAACAATTATCAATCATATCAATATATCAAATAAGAATGGTTTATCAGTAAAATCAAATCTTAAAATTACTTGTATTGGTTATTAATTATTATAAATATGTAATCGTAATTGAAAAAAGTTAAGCAAATGTTCAGTTCTAACAAAACGAAATATCATGTATATTCTATGTCGTCGTTACTAGGTTACGTTGTTGAATTTTGTTGATCTGTCAAATGTTGCCTATTAAAAAGTACTTTAGCGATACATTTGCTATTTTATCTCGAGTAATCGTTGGCGAAGCTTAATTATATATTCATTTAAGGATATAAGTTACTAGCTGCGCCCCGCGGTTTCACCCGCGTTGCTCCGCATCTGTTGGTCTTAGTGTGATGTGATAGGCTTCCTCGATAAATGGGCTATATAACACTGAAATAATTTTTCAAATCGGACCATAAGTTCCTGAGATTAGCGCGTTCATATAAACAAACAAACTCTTCAGCTTTATAATATTAGTATTAATAGATTTAATCCTGATAATTAACCCAAAACACTTTCTTGACTTATATTTTTTATCCCTCAGGTCAGTAGCATCACAACTAATCAACGGGCAGTCCGTAGTAGCAGAAACGTTCGAACAAGTGACCATATACTTCTCCGATATAGTTGGCTTCACCGCACTGTCTGCGTCCTCCACGCCGATGCAAGTTGTCGATCTGCTCAACGATCTGTATACGTGTTTCGATTCGATCGTCGAGAACTATGATGTTTATAAGGTTGGTGTTATCTTTATTTTTTTTTATTTTTTTTGTAAATAGGGAAGCGCTTGACCAAAATCTCGCCTGATGGAAAGCTAAGATTTGGTCTAAGATGGTACGCACTTCCCTTGTAGGTACCGGTCAATCTTCGATTGAAGACCCCCATATTAGTAAATAATATGTGTTTAAGTTATATGTATTGATTGTTGTGTTTAAAGAAGGTAATTTGGGAACCTTGTAAGATAAGGGTATTTCTATCAAATTTTTTTCATTAAATAATTTTAGTACTAAACTTATTAAAATACGTTCAGTAGAAAAAAATGGTTATACTGGATAGAATGTTGCTTATAGAATTGTAATTTAATCAACAGTTTGAAATTGCAGAATTTTCCAGGTATTATTACCAATAATTTAATCAATTTGATGCAAATAATATTAGATGATTAGACTATTGTATTTTAAAAGCAAACATATGTTTCTATACGTTATATTATATAAGAACCATTGTGTACAATTATGTCACGTCTTCAAGACAAGTAATCGATTCACAACAAATGTTCAACGCCATGGAAAAATAAATGAGTTGAAACGAGAATACGAGGAAAAACTATACAAGAAGATAGGTTACCAACATTTTAGTAACCTATCTATGTAAAATTCAACTATTTGAACGTCAAAGTAAGATGGCATGATTCAATTATCGTGAGCGAAAAAAAGACAACTGAAGTAAATTATGGATAATAAGCCACGTTTGCCATGACGCGACCTTGAAATTTTAGGCAATTCTCCCATTACGATACGCACAGGCGATTCAAGTATCCTGCAAGTCTCGGAGACTAGTCGCCGCG